>JASZXU010000586.1:0-17572 GCA_035521515.1 Phenoliferia sp. Uapishka_3 | reverse complement strand
CTGGCATCACCCTTTCGGTCCGCGACTGCACCGTGCTGGCGCGACACCTTTCCTCGAAACAACTGTGCGTAGTGGAGGGCGAGGTACGTTTCTATGGAAAAACGCCACCAGAATTTTCACAGCGATGTGCTTCAGATCAATACTCAAGTCCCTTTCCAGGTTATCAAGTTCTCGGCGCCACTCGCGACATCTCCTCCTGCGCCAATCTCAGAGGCTGACCGCGGAATCCTCACTCTACAAACAACGCTTACAAACCTCGAGTCTTACATTCTTTCCATCGAATCTCGGATAGCCGAACAGCAAGCTCTCGTCCTTCAATACCACGCCAAAAAGCAAATGACCCTCGTCAAGAGTCACATCATCAATCGCAAACGACTCGAGTCGCTTCTGAACGAGCGTGCCGCGTCCAGAGACAAAGTTCAGGAAGTCCTCATGGGAATTGAAAAGGCTGTCGGAAGCGAGGAGGTGCGTTGACCGCCAAGCTTCCTCACTTCAGCGCTTGTACGGCCGCTGACACCCGTTTTCCCTTTGCCCCTCTCTCCCGCACGAACAGACCATTGCCGCTCTATCTCTCGGAACCACCACTCTCCGAACTCTCATTTCATCTTCAACACTATCTTTGGAACACATCGAAGCAACAACAACCGCACTTTCGGACGTGCTTGCCGACGCGAACGATATCGAGGAAGCAATCAACGCCGGCGGAGTTTTGCTGCCTTCGGAGCAAGAAGACGACCTGGAGAAAGAGCTCGCGGAAATGGTGGAAGCTGCTGGGGCTGAGGAAAGGCAGAAGAAGGATATGGAGGAGCTGGAGAAGAGGATCAAAGAGCGGGAGGAGAAGTCGGATAAAGTCGAAAGGGAGCGCAACGATCAAGTGGACAAGGAGGGGATTTCTTCGCGCGTAGCAGAAGAGGGACAACGTCAATCTCTGCCTGCTCAGTAATAAGTACTTCTTAGGCTGTGAGATGTATTACAGTCGTGCGTCTGTTTGTAGCGCGGTGTCCCTTCGACAGAGGGCGCCAGGATATGCTTGCGAATAATTGTGTCGAATCGCCTATCGGGGGAGAGCCCATAAGAATGCAGAAGATCGAAGTGAACTGACTCACTGATACAGCTCTCAAAGTGGCGTGCAAGTCAATTCGCAGGTTTCGCAGCCCCACCGCCCACTTTGTCAAGGGCTAGAAGGGTTCCGCGCCACTTCTGGTCTCGGCCCCGTCGCGTCAGTTGCGCCCAACAAGATTTCTGCTTCTGCCCGCGCAGGTCGAAACCAAGCAGCGAACCAGACACCGGCAAGAGTCGCTGCCCAGCATTACTTCACGAACTCGAATCAATGCAATGTCAGCAGGGGGAAGCGGGTCAACGACCTCAATGGCGCTCACGACAAACTCGAACGCGGGAAAGGGTGCGGTAAATAAAGCAACTGCGAGGAGTGTACCGGCTTTCTTGAATAAGCTCTACTCGTGCGTTTCCTTTCTTCGTGCTATTGGATTAGAAGATGGAGCTTGGGACAGGTTAGCTATGGAACTAGCGGTTGGAGGGGAGCATTGGGACGGGTGGAGCTGTCAAGGAGGCCGAGCGAGCGCGAGAGCGAGGATGTGCGATGATGCGGGAGGCAGGGAAAGTCCTTTAAGCTTGGAAAGAGAAGAGCCTCAGCAACCCGAGCAAATACACCTGGCGCCACAAGGACTTGACTGCTGACCCCGACTTGCGAATATAGGATGGTCAATGACCCCGACACCGACCACCTCATTCGTTGGAGTGACGACGGCGACTCCTTTTATGGTCAGTTTATTTGAAAGAGCTTCTTTCTGAAGCTGGACCTCGTAGGGGAAAGTCGAGAGCTCATGCGCCACTGTATTTTGTTTCTTTAGTCATCTCGGCGGACAAGTTTGGGCACGACCTCCTCCCGAAATTCTTCAAGCATTCAAACTTTGGAAGCTTTCAGCGTCAGCTCAACATGTATGGCTTTCACAAGGTGAGTGACTGCAGTGTGGCGTATTCTTTCAGGAATTCCAGAGCTAACGTCAATCCCGCGTGTTTTGCAGGTCCCCCACCTTCATCAGGGAGTACTTCAGACTGATCCGGATGAGTCGAATGAGCTTCGTCCGCCTTTTTTTTGAAACCCTTACTTTTTGATGAGTCGACTGACCCGCGAATAAATCACAGTCGAGTTCTCCAACAACAACTTTGTGCGAGAGCAACCAGACCTCCTATGTCTCATCAAGCGACAAAAAGCTCGTACAGACGGATCCACCGCTACAGAAACTGCACTCGACCTTCCAACAATAATAACGGATCTAGTCGCAATTCGCAAGCATCAAACTGCACTTTCCGCCGATATCAAGGGACTCCAGTCGAGTAATTCGACGCTTTGGCAGGAAGCTATACAGAGTCGGGACAAGCAGGCGAAGCTGCAAGAGACTGTTACGAAGATTTTGAGATTCCTGGCAACTGTTTTTGGTGGACAGGTGGTTGGGCAAGAGGATGAGAGCCCAAGGGAGAATGTCGTGGAGGAGGAAAGTGGGGAGCGAACGGATAGAGAGGGCGCGGCCAACGGAGCAGGAAAGGGAAAGGGCAAGGCAAACGAGGTGCCAAGGTCTACTGGGGCAAAGAGGCCTAGGTTGCTGTTGAAGGACGTGCAGGGGAGGGAAAACTTAAGCAGCAACGGGACGCCGACGAGCGAGCTCTTTGATTTGGACGACGAGGATATCGAGGAGATCAGGCGACCGACAGAAGAGGATGCTCTACCCAGCGGTTCAGGTGGTAAGTCAACCTGTTTCTCCTTCGAAGTTGCCAATACTAACGGAGCTTGATACAGCCTCACAATATGCTACTCTCCCTGCTCTCGCCCGTACCAACTCAAGCAGTGGGAAGCCATACGGTTTTCCTTCTCCAAATAAAGCCGACGCTTCTTCTGCCAACTCATCTCGCTTCAGCACCATCCCATCATCTACCACTCCGACGCCTTCCATCTCGACTCCTACCCCGACACCTCCGGAAACCCAATACCACCTTCCGCCAGATTACCTTGCCTCCCTCCTTTCTGGAGGAAACTCTCCCGCCACCCTTGAGGCGCTCTTTCAGCTACAAAATGGCGCGGGGCTCAAGACTCCCGTGCCACCAACGTCGTCGACTTCGTCTTCCGCGGGTCCCATTCCAACCTTCACTTCCGGCACAACGCCCGACTTTTCAGGTCTCAACGGATACGCCCCGCCGAACGGACAAAATGACTACTTTCATCGCGCTCTACTCCCTTCACCAAAACCATCCTCCGCGCAACCTCCTCCACCTCCATCCACTTCCAACGGATTCGCCTCGAACCCACTCCTCGAAGGCCTCATCAGTCCTTCTGCTCTCTCGACCATCTTCCCCGCCTCCGATGCCCTTACGACCTCCTACAATCAACAACTCACCGAACAGACCGGTCAACTCGAAGAAATGCTAAGTGATAAGGCGGATATAGATCAGCGTACTACAGCGCTCGAATCAGCTATCGCAAAGTTGATGCAGGCTCTTCCGAAAGAGACCAGGGATCAACTAGGCGCTGGCGGGGGAGCTGCAGGAGGAAATCAAGGGATGGGAGGTATGGCTTCGGGATTCGATGGTGCAAACGGAACGGGAGATGGGCAAGGCTGGGACCCGAGCCAGGCACTAAGTGATGCGGATTTGGAGAATCTGTTGGCCCAGTATGGTGGGTCCTATCCTTTCTCCGCTTCGCTGGTTTTACGAGCATACCGCTTACACTTCATCTAGTCAACACCTCGAATCCAGAACCTTCCGCCGACAAGTGGGACGACCCTTTCGAGCCCGGATCCGCTCTCGGTGTCAATCCCTCTGGTACTTTCGAACCGGGGTCGCCCTCCGATTCCATGCGAGACTCTTTCTCGGTCTCGGATGCACAAAGTACGACGGCGAGTTCGCCTGCAGATGATGTCTATGAGGAAGGGAATAGCACTAGTGCGAAGAGGGGGAAAAAGAGGAAGAGTGAAGTTATGGAAGCTGGGAGCCCGGCGCCCAGCGAAGGGACTAGGAGGAGTGCGAGGAAGAGGAAGTAAAGGACGGAAAATCTGTTTCATCAGTTGCGGATGTTGTTACAACGTTGTTACATAACAATTTTCTTAGGTCATGCCTTGCCCTCATTTTCACCTGAATCGATTGCCATCTGCACAGCTCGCACCTCAACATTTTTTCTCCGAAGACGGCTGTGGCTGCCCGGGAGTGGAAAACCTCGGATTGTTATTTCATTTCATTCCCTTGGGCGTCGAAAGTCGACTCCACGACCGCAAGCTCTTTTGTAGACTGAACAGGGTGCGCCACGCCTTGCACGCGCCGCAGAATAAGAAACTAAACTTGATGAATCTCGGTCACTGATGGGACTCGCCTTCTCCTTCGGCCAGATAGTGGTCTGACAAACGATACGAAAGTTACTGATTACCAAAAGACTACACATTATGTATCTAATCTCACATGACTGCATCCCACAGCTTCGCCCAGAAAGTGGTCGGCTCAACAAAGTTCACTATGAAGATACGAGTAATCCTCAGTTTGACGAAGCCCCCGGGCTACTAGAAGAAGACATACGCTCATCCTGCTCTGACACAAGCTCGAGCTCTCGTCGACCAGTGTCAAAGTCCATGCTTTCGAGGCTGACGAGCTTGGTCCTACACGGCCGGAGACGTCAGTGAATATGTCAAAACTGAAGGTGTGAAAATGCGTACTTTTTGAATAGCTAAAGGTTGATCGTCAAGTCAGCCACAATAGTTTGCACAAAGGTTGGGGAATAAGCAGGGCACTAACCTTCCAGAAGACGAACATGACAGCAAAGATGGGCAGTGTTACGTAGTCGACAACAAAATCTGCGGTCTGAGGGCGTGCAGATACGGATGAGTTTTTGGACTTTTCTCCTGCGATGGACGCCGGGACGTACACTCCATCCTCCTGACAAGAAAACGGTGTAACCATTAAAGAAAATCACGATGGTGATGAAGATGAGTCCGAAAAACGATGCGTAAGGCTGCATAGGAGCCTATCGAAACAATATCAGAAAAGGCCGGGAAGATCAACGACGAAGACAGGACTCACAATGTATGGGAGCGTTGAGCGACTGATTCCCTGCCTTTTCATGCCGTAGTAAAATCGAAGGTATGAAAGCAGGATGCAGTCCCATGCAATCAAACCGGTGATTGATCCTGAAGTTTCACGAAGTCAGCGCAAATTTGTTAGAAGGCGACAAAGCCAACAACGACGAACCCAGGTTAGAAAGCCAAGTGAATACCTTGCTTGAGGATGTTCCGACACTCACTTTTGTAGCAACAGTTAATCTGACTGGTCCTCTTAGCCAATATGGTCGGGAACCACTCACTGTAAGCCAAAAATCCGAACAAAGCGGTCACGCCGAGAGCGTAAATGGGGAGGCCACCTTTGGTACAGCGGCGGAAAATTGCGGGCGCTTTTCCATCACCTTTTGAGACTTGTATTAGTGATAGTACCGGTACATCGGCAAAAGGACGTACAAGCCAGTCCATAAAGTGTCCTAGACGCGGCATACAAGTCAGACTGGGCGGGTGCGAGAACAGATGAGTGACGGCGTGTACGAAAAAAAAACCCCATTGAGATTACGCACGTTTCCGGCTGAAAAAGCCGAGATCAAAACGACAACATTGATCACTGATGGGAGACCCTTGATGCCGGCCCTGGTGATAGCGATAGTCCATGGCGAGGCTGACGTCCCGGAGCCGTTGAGGAGTTGGGGATCGTTGGGCGATACAAGGAGACCGATCACGAACACAGAGCCGATCTGGATTGTTAGTCGTCAGTAGAGAGTTAAAAAATATGGGTCGAAGAGCCTTACGTAGAAAATAGCTAAAAGTTTGTTGAGTAAGAATGGGCCTACACTCAAGACTAGAGGAGGATAATGACATACCAATCCGATAAAACACCTTCTTGATTGCTTTTGGAACGTTTCTGCGAGGATTCTCGGCCTCACCAGCAGTGAGCGCAACAATCTCGGTTCCGAGGAAACTCTGTAAGAAGAGACCGGGTCAGACCTCAATGATGGAGCAGATTCGCTGGGCAGACTTACGAAAGCTGCTTGGACGAAGACAGTCCACTGTATGAAGAAAGTCTGTCAAGGACACGCTCGTGAGTGACAATTGTAAGAAAAGAACACGAACAAAGCTCAGAAAGCGTCCTAGGGAACCCGGGATACCATTCTCTTGTTGGAACTAAAGAATGAGCATGTCAGAGGACTGTTGCATATCATTTAGTTGGCGGGAGACTCACAGGTCCTGGGTTTCGCCAATAGCGGAACCCGATAGGATCACTTCCAGCGCCACCAGCAGTGATAATAATTCCCAACAAAATTAGACCGATGATGGTGACGATTTTGATGACTAACGAAGTGAACAAGGTCAGAAAACTCGCCACGTTCGTTCTCAAAACATGAGACACTCACTGGAGAACCAGAACCTGAGTTGCGGGGCAAAAGAAAGTCAGCATGAGCGCTGGGCATGACATTTAGCACTTACTCGGCTTCCCCGAAGGCCCGCACCCCGATGAAATTGAAGGAAGTGATGACAACAAGGAATACGCTGATCCAGACAGCCGGGTTGACATCCGCTCCGCCTTGCCAGTAGTTGACTAAAGGTCAAAAGTTTTGGTTCATCTGAGGTTCGAGCCGGAAGTTGAAGAAAACGGTTGTACTCACTGACGAGAGAAGCGGCACTGATCTCTGTAGGAATTGTCTAATGAACAGGTTCATTCGTCAGGTGGCGTTCACTCGCGCGGCCGAATCTCGCACTCACGATTCCCCAGCTATACCAGTAATTCTGAGAGGTTTCAAGATCAGCCTTGGATCAAAATTGTGGGAAATTATAGAATATGAGCTTACCCAACCGAGTGCAAATCCGAGCGCTGGGTCCACGAATCGTGCAGCACTTCGTGATTTAGTCATTAGCTGACTCAATACGTTTCCAGATAATAGGAACTCTGGCCTACTAGTGAGTGAAAGCTCCGCTCACAGGGTAAGCTGTGGTAAGCTCTCCCAAAGCCTGCGCGTAAAGAAGTCGTTAGCCTGGATCCTACCTGCTGCGAAGGCGGGGACTTACGATCATCATGCTTCCAACGACACCTCCCACTTTTCGTGTTGAAACCGTCAGTCAGCTGTCTCAACATATTCTGGGACGAACGGGATATCTCGAGGCAAACTTACTGATCGTGTATCCTAACAATACACCAAGTGGGCCTCCGCTAGCCAAAGCGCTTCCTACTCCGACCTAAATACAGAGAAAGGAACTTCATGAGCAAACTGCACCTTAATTTAATTTGAACGAGGCCTGTAGTAAAGAGTACTCACAAAAAGTCCCGTACCAATCGTGCCACCAAGAGCACTGAATGTCCTTCGCAGTCAGCAACTTATTCCCCCTACAGTTGCACCCCATCAAGACCACACGTACATCACTAACAATGCAAGCAAAGTTCAGCTCGATCAGCAAAACAAACAATGAGTAAGAGAGAAAGAAGCTCACTCTGCAAGTGTCGACTCTTGAGATCGCTGCGAAGTTTCGAAAACCATCGGTGGCGCACATCAGCTTCCATCCCACCTTCCAACCCCACACCTCACAGGCCTCATCAGCTCAACAAAGTAACTCACCGATGTACGACTCCTTCTTCCCCCACGTTAACATCTCCCTCTTGTAAACCCAACTCTCCAGCATCCGCATAACGCACTGATGCGCCTCCTGGCACATTCACCTTTTCTGGGTCAAGCTCGAACGCTTTTACTGTCGCCATTTGCTACAAGTCGCGGTTGGCGGGAGATTGGAGGAGTCGAAGTTGGGAGGAGAGGTAGAATGGAAGAGAGTAGAGGAGGTCGGCCTTTTTTTTGATGCAGACCAAAAGATTTTGACTCGCTGTGCATTGCGGCGGCGAGACCGGGTTGCCGACGCGTGATTTCCGTGAGTCGCTTCGGATAGTGGCGATTATATAATCGACATGGTGCAGTTGGGTGCAGTACTGAAGGTTTCGAGGTCGCTACACAGGTGATTTTGCAATAAGGAGTTTCGTGAAAGAGATTATCAGTGGTGGAGTGGGTCAGATTTTCTTGAGGATTTCAGATGGAGCATACAGGTAAGGTGGATCCTCCACGACGCGTCGCATGCGATAATTATCGCCGCCAGCGATACGCTCGGTGATCAAGCGCCTATCTTCTTTAAGGGCGTCCGAGTGCAGATAGTGGAGCAAAGTATGGTTCTCCGACATCAATACCTGTGCTGCCTGAGTCGAGGAAGGGACAAGGGAAGGAACGAAGGGGAGAGCGGTTGCGAGGCGACTCCTCGGCTCTCGCTTATATCGACTTCGAGGACCACTCCGAGTCCCGACGGCGTCATTTAAATTACAATTGCTTTGCTACAGTACATAACTAGACGACGAAATCCATACCCGCAAATTTTTCCTCAGTCTTGGAAGACGATGCAGCACCGCGATACCGAAATGAAGGTGTCAAGGGGTGGCTTCGCAAGAGTTGTGCATGTGGCGTCGACGTCGGTCACCTCTCGATGGCGCTCGGACTTTCAAGTCCGAGACTCATTTTGTTTTCGACGTCGTTGGGTTCTAAAAGAAAAGACAATCTGGCGTGAACAGGGTCTGGATGAAGAGGGAGGAGACCAGACTAGAAAGGCGTACATTGACTGAGAGTCGAAAACTTGAACCAAACGCCATGGATAATGGGCAACAAAACGTCGGCACAATAGAGTCTCGATCAAGCCTGCATACTGCTCACTCAAGCGAAGAACCACCAACACATAAATCTCGGGGTCCTTCAGAGTAAAGCATCAGTCCGTCCACGAGCTTAGACTCGTAAGCCAAAAACATCGCCAATAGTTACTCGTAGTACAATCATTCCGACGCAATGTAGCATCACCCAATCGCTGTTTTCACACTGTACCTAGAGGGGTAACACACAGTGGCGCGTTAGCTCCTGCCCTGAGCGCTCTCTGAAGTCCTCTCGACTGAAGACCTGCATACGCGCCCGCGAACCTGACAGGCGCGCGTAGTAAGCAAGGGAGCGAGTGACGCCATACGAGGTACTCACCAGGTTCTCCAGGAGTCAAAAGTCCTATATTGCTGACCTCGCGCCGGGGCGGGACTGCCGACCTTGTTCGTGGAGCGTCCTGAGTAGTCCGCGCCCGCTTTGATTTGGCGGCTGATGTCAAACAAGCTTGCACGTTTGCTCTTGAAAAATGGTCCCGCTTCACTAGCTACCTCACTCGCCAGATTCTCTCTCCCTCATCTCTCCTCCAACCCACATTCTTCCTTTAGGAAAACCCCATATCATGTCAAGATCAAATCAGATCACCACTCGCTCATCGTTCCTACGCCATCCCATACTTTTCCTTCAGCTCCCTATCCCCCTGTACCCTATCCAATCCTCTCTTAACCTCGCCCAACTTCTCCCTATCCTCTTTCCCATTCCTACTCCTCTCATCCCACATCTCCCTAGTTACCCAAACATGTTCCTCCGTTTCCCTCTTTGCAGTCTTCTTCCCCTTTCCTACACTCTCCTCCAGTTCCACCGCCCTTGACTCTGCCTCTACCTCTCCACCAGGAGCCAACCGATCCCACCTGCCCCTAGTAATCTTCAACACCTCACCTCGCTCTTCCATATGGCGCAAAACTCGCTTCTTGAGATACTGCATAGACCAGCTGCCATTTGCCGACTCGTCTTTTCCAGGGAAATTGTCGCGAGTTAGTGGGAGGCTAGATGGTGCGACGCCGAGTTGACGAGCTTGGAGAGTTCTTCGGGCGCCGGCGAGGAATGAGGATGGAGGTGGTCGTGCGGGGAGAGAAGATGGGTGGAGGGAGTGAAGAGTTGAGTGGAGGGAGTGCGTTGTGAGAGGTCCTGGAGGGTGCGAGGGCGGGGCTTAATTAGCCAAGTAGGAAAGTGGCAGCAGGTAGAAGCGATTACTGCACCCACCTGATTGGAGAAGAGTTTTGCGAACGAGAGAAGAAGCTGAAATTGGTGAGACTGCAGTTGCGAGTCCACGAGTTAATGATGACATGATTTGGAATGTAAGAGGGTGTAGAACGTTGTAAAATGTAGGGCGGGCGCACCGGCAAAAGTGGCAGTGGGTGAGTACTGCGGATCGACTTGGTCGACGTGCGGGCGACTTTGAGTTGAATGTCTCTACACGGCCATGAAGTTATTTTCAATCTTGGCACTTTGCTTGACTGCAGTCGGAGTATCTGCTTCAGCAGTGTCGACAGCAGTGGCAGCAGCCCCCAAAGTAGTCGTCGTCACAGATCCATCCCTCAATCTGAACGACTACAACCAATTCTGGCATTCACTCAAAAGTATTCTTTTCTTTCTAACTTGTCCAGCCAAAGCTGCTCGCTAAACCAGATTCAATTACTCGCAGATCGTGGCTACGAGCTCATATTCCGCTCGACTGACAGCAACACGCCAACATTACATGACCACGACAACCTCGCCTTCGACCACTTGATCCTCTTCTCTCCATCAACAAAAGGTGAGCGGCCCCTCCTATGCAGGGCCCTGCTGAATCGTTTAGGCGAGGCTTCTTCTATTCCCTGCCGCCGGCCAGGCGAAGCAGCTGCGAAAGGGCGTCTGAGCCCGCGGGCGGGCGCGGTAGGTCGGCGGATCAGGTCTGACTGGATGGGCTGTTTCTGTAGCGAGGCATTTGCAGCCGGGCTAGGCTGAGCCTCAATCCCCGCGGACCTGCGAGCAATGCTGGACAGCCCGCGAGGCGAGGCCTCTGTGGCTCACGACGGGTGGGCGCGCTAGGAAGTGGAGGAAGACGTCTGAACTGGTGAAGTTTGATCGCCGCGAGCCGCCGAAGGCGTGTAGACACCGGCCGAAGTTGGCTCGTCCACAAGAGCGACGGCGGACGTTGTGCAGCGCCGCGAGCATCATCGAAGAGGCGGAGAGAAAACATGTGGCATGCCAGAGCTCAGGAATACACGTCTTACCGCGCAAGATTATTGACAATTCGTCCCCCCATGCAGCGTTCGCGCAAGATCTCTCCCCACAAGCTCTCTACACCTACATTTCCCGCGCCCGCAACATCCTCTACGTCCTCTCATCCTCCCTTTCCGAATCCCACCGAGATTTTGCACGAGAATTCGACCTGGAATTCGACGACCGCGGTTCGAACGTAATCGATCACTTCTCCTACGATAAACTACTCGATGTGGATGGAAGTCATTCTACCATCGTCGTTCCACTCGACTCTACCCCTTCTCCTTTCATCTCGACCGAGACCGCAGGAGGAGCTCCGATCTTATATAGAGGTGTTGGACATCAGGTGGGGAAACAGCCCCTTCTGAGTAATATTTTGAGCGCGAGGGAGACGAGTTATAGTGCGGATACGAACCCGAAGGAACCTTTGGTGGAGGATCCGTTCGTTTCGGGGACGAGCGTTGGTTTGGTCAGTGCTATGCAGGCGAAAAACAATGCCAGGGTAACTTTTGTGGGATCAATGGAGTTGTTCTCGGATGAGTTTATCAATGCCAAGATTGAGGCTGCCGATGGAACTTCGTACGCTTCCCCTCCCATTGCATTGATTTTATTCGAACAAGCTAACCCATATCGCCACTTTTGAAGATATCCCAAATCTGGAAACCTCGCATTCATCAACGACCTCACTCGCTGGACCTTCCAAGAATCAGGAATTCTGCGCCTCTCCTCCCCCCACCTTCGTCGCGCAATTGACGGGAAAGCTCTGCCTCTCTACCGAGTTCGAGATGAGCTCGTTCGTTTCCTCCTCTCTTCTTCTTCTTCTTCTTTCTCCAATCCAGCTAACCACCCCAACCCCAGGACTACTCAATCGAAGTCTCCACTCTCTCCCCCTCGGGTCTTTGGGCCCCATTCCCATCCGGCACCGACTTTCAATTCGAATTCACGATGCTCGACCCCCATCTTCTTCTTCCGCTCCCTCTTTCCCCCTCCACTTCCGCTTCTGCTACTTCATCACTCCTCGCAACCCGTTTCCGAACTCCCGACCGCCATGGAGTATTCACACTAAAAGTCGACTACAGACGACCAGGTTGGACTTGGTTGGAGGAAAAGATGGTCGTTAGCGTCACGCCCCCGAGACATGATGAGTTTGATAGGTTCATTACGGGCGCTTGGCCATTTTATGCGGGAGCGGCGAGCGTTAGTGCGGCTACTTTGGTGTTTGCTACAGTGTGGACGTTGGGATAGAGATGAGGGGAGAGGAGAGGAAGAAAGAGCGAAGAAAGAAGGGAAGGAATCGAATGAAACAGAAAGAAGCTGAACAAAGTCTTTGGATGATTGATGAGCGAGCAGGCAGGAGCAGGCGGTAGGCGGTAGGAGAGCTACAGCGACTAGAAGATGCTTTTATTCCTGCCTTTTAGAAATTCTCGAATCATAATCCTAGACACTGAGGTCTTGCCTTTCAAAAGGTGTTCGCGGTGTTTGGAAAGTCCTCGTAGCTCGTCACCTCGCTGAACGCCCTGTTTCCAGGTTCCGGGGACAGCAGCTACGTAACACAAACACTCAGCCGTGAAGGAACATTCAAGTAACTGAGTATAAATGAATTAGGAGTAGCGGTACGTAACTGTTTCTCGGCAATTGTTCGTTCTTGAACCTGACCTCCACCGATCGGACGGCGTACGACTCGAGACGTAACCAACTGTACCCTGTACTCGGCGCTCTTAAGGAATTCCTTACCCAGTCACTCAATGACGTTATTATTGCCCAGCAACCGTCACGTATGTACAGTAAGTAGGTGGGTCAAGCGGTCAAGGGTGAGTCGCTCAAGTGCGGTCGTGAGAAGACTCCGACTCTCACAAGAAAACTTGTCCCATGTAAGCCCCAATAATTGAAGCGGTTGGGAATGAATCTTCGCTCAATCAAACTCCTGGGTGAGTACTGCTACTACTGGTGCGTAGAATTACTGACATCAACGGTGGTGCACGTTCAGGGTGACGATTCCCGCGGAGCGCGGAGATGCCGGCCGGAAGGATCTTCGCTGAGGACCGTCGGCGACCGATAAGATCCTTAGCACCTCTTGCCCTGGTCTTACAGTCATGATTGCTTGCTCAAGTGCGATTTCATTTCCACGAGACTTGGCAGCAGCATCAATGACGAACAGTTAATCAGCAACCCTCTTCTCTCGGCGCCGTTTCGCCAGTATTTGAACTTGCGCATCAGATTGGCCACTCTTCTTCCTCTCTTCCATCACCACTTCTAGCATATCTCTCAACTCAACAATGCCTTCTTTCAAATCCATCACTTTCACACTCGCCGCTGTTGCCTTCCGTGAGCACAGTTGCTTTTCACCCTCAAGCTTTCCATCCTGACAACAACATCCTTACAGTCTCGGTTGGCGCCGCGCCTCTACCAATGGGCACCACTGCTACTCCAGCTACGTGAGTCTAGAATCCCCCCAGCTCATCTTGGATGGAGTGAGCTGACACCGTGCAATTCATCCAGACCTGCGACGTGCGTTTTCTCCCAATTCCCAGCGCAGGCGCATTTCGGCTTCTGATACAGTTCTCCCCCTACCCTTACCACAGCCCTGCCACTATTGCGACTCAGCCAGGAGAGCCTCTTGCGAACCCTGCTTTCCCAGCGGCACCAGGTGAGTCTTACGAACCTCCGCATTTTATCTGCGGCGCTCTCTCTTACTGATCGCTCGTCTTCTCTTCCTTAGCTTTCCCTGGTGAGCTACAATATTCTTGTACTCCCTCGCTAAAGTGTTTTATTGACGTCATATCTTGTTTCCACGAGTAGCTTTCCCAGCCGGAACTCGCTTCAAGCGCGATGATGATCCTGCCTAGTGAGTCGACGTCCACCAGCTCCCACCTTCGAGTTCATAGTTTCTGACGATGCTCCCAATTTCAAAGCCCTGCCACTCCGTAAGTCTTACCTGGCCCTTTCGCCGTAGCAATATACTAACACAATACCTACCTTCAAAGTGCTACCCCGTGCGTCTTACTTTCTGCCTCCCTCGCACAGGCGTCCTCTCCGCCCTCTCCTTCACTTGACTAACGCTTCTCCTTTCAACCTAGTGCCACTCCTGCCACTCCTGCCTACCCGTAAGCCCCTGCCCGACAATTTCCGCTTCGAACCTTTGCTCATTGCGACTCCCACAGTGCGACGCCAGCAAATGACTCCCCGGTCACGCCACCTGCCCTGCCATCGGCACCTGTCGTCCCAGTCGTGCCTACGGTGCCCACTCTCCCCTCGAAGCGCGGCTTATCCACCCCAGCAACGTAAGTCCACCCTCCCAATTTGCCCTCCTGCTCTGGCTGACGTCTCCTCACCTTCGCAGGCCCGCCACACCGCGAGTCGAACTTTCAGCTCTCTTCAAGCTCAAAAGCTAACTTTTAACTCTTGTCTAGACCGACCCCAGCGACCCCTGATGACGGACTCCGCAAGAGGGATGATGGATCCGCCCCTGCCGCCTACCCTGGTTTGTCTCCCAGTCCGCCTGCCACTGTTTCGCGGTTTCTGACTCGGTCCTTCCCGTTTAGCATTTCCAGCCTTCCCAGGTTAGTCACAATCTCGCATCTACTCGATAGCTCTCTGATCTGAACCCTTCTCGTAGCTCCTCCCGCGGCGCCAGCACTCAAGAGGGATGATGGATCCGCCCCTGCCTGCTCCCGCCGCTCCTGAGGCACCAGCTCTGCCTGGTCAGTCAAACACCCGTCGACCCTCTCTCTCCATCCCTCGCTGACTCTCCAATTCTCGCTCGGTTGTAGCTGCGCCTGCCCTCAAGTGATCGAGTTGATCTCACCGGTGGGAGGGATTCAACAGCATCTGTCAAAGCCTCCCTCCTCCTCATCCAGTACATAGTCACCACCACCTGTCCATAGCCCGACTTAAAATGAAATGTAAATAACGTCTCAAACAAACGGAAAACTCCTGTCTATGTTTCTCTCAGTCTCAGCTCATAAAAAATACTCTATATTTGGACTCATGAGATCACGTTCGGATGGGGGAGCGGAGCATGCGAAGAATGGGCGAACCTTTAAAAACAGCCCCGGTCGATCCTGAGACAGACCTTGGACAGACTTTTAGTTTCAAACGTTTGTTGAAAACGGTTCACAATCGAGCTCCTAACGTTAGCCTTTGTGAGAATCTTCCCAGCGACCGCCTCGGTCCCACTTTCTTTAAAGGCAAGAAAACTTTTCTGGATGCTCGTGCGAAGCACCTGACGGCGTGGGTCCCGGCCTTAGCCACCTCTTACTTTGCTGGACGATTCATGAGTAAGAACATTGATCGAAGTCTATGAGGGTCTCTGTCGCATATTCTGTCACAAACTCAGTACTGACAAAGCTTTCTTAGCTGGCTATGTTGATGTTGCAGCCGTTACCAAGTCCCCATACGACCTTCGTGCGCCGTGTCTCCTTGTACCCTCTGCTATTCCCCAGTTCTCATCGTGACTACAATGCCGGTATGATATTGACTCGCGCAAGGGCGACCGAAGCGCTGACGCGTTGACGCCTCATCGACTCATTTCACCGCACCCAGCTCATCTGCATCAGGCCTACGAACCTCAGCGCACCGCTCGTCAACGAGTCAGTTCCAAACCGCAAATCGAGTCAGAAGCCTGAGGAATGCCAAGAGAGGATGGAAACGCTGCAGTGCAGTCTGAAAAGGCGTTGAGATACTTCTTCTTTTGCTCCCTCTTTACAGTCACTCTCATTTCAAACTCTGCCATATCCTCCACAGCATCCCTACACCCTGTGCCCCTGAATCAAAAACCGAATCGACTAGTATGGACGAAGGTGCGGTAGCTGGCGACCACCGACGCAAAGTTTTTGCCTCCCATCTGACTTTCCGCCCTTTTCGGTGAACAGATATCTCTGCTGTTGTGATTGACAATGGTTCCGGGATGTGCAAAGCTGGATTCGCTGGAGATGATGCCCCTCGAGCCGTGAGTAAATCCTGTCGCTGTCATAAGCCATTTTCTTGATGCCGCTGCGAGTACCCAGGTCTTCCCATCGATCGTTGGACGTCCTCGTCACGACAGTGTTATGATTGGGATGGGGAACAAAGAGAGTTTTGTAGGCGACGAGGCGCAAGCAAAAAGAGGTGTTCTCTCATTGAAGTGTACGTTGTTGGCAGTCTGCGAACTTCGCAAGCAGGCCCAGGGAGCTAACAGGTCGGCTCAATTATTTGTAGACCCGATCGAGCACGGAATCGTAACCAACTGGGATGACATGGAAAAGATCTGGCACCATACGGTAAATCCAATTTTACTCTAATGCCTTTGAATATATGCTCACTGGTCGCCTGCAGTTCTACAACGAACTCAGGGTCGCTCCGGAGGAGCACCCAATTCTTCTCACAGAAGCCCCTATGAATCCTAAAGTCAATCGAGAGAAGATGACCTCGATCATGTTCGAAACCTTTAATGCTCCAGCTTTTTACGTGGCCATCCAGGCAGTCCTTTCACTCTATGCCTCAGGAAGGACCACCGGCATTGTTCTGGATTCGGGGGATGGTGTTACGCATACCGTTCCTAGTAAGTCGCAACGTTGAAACTGGCAGCTTGAGAGGCTCCTTATCACTAGGAAAATAGTCTACGAAGGCTACCATTTGCCACACGCAATCAAAAGGATTGATTTGGCGGGGAGAGATCTTACAGTAAATATTTACCCATCTCTTTCTTCAAATGCTTCTTTTCTGACATTTTCTGCCTTGAAAGGACTAGCTTATCAAGGTTGCTCCGTCGAACCACTTTGTTTTGCCGACCGCTCAAACTTTGAAATTCGCAGTGCCTACTCGAAAGGGGTTATCCTTCACCACGACTATGGGGCGCCGCGCTATGGGCCGCCGCGGGGACCCCCTCGTGATTTCCGGAGGTTGGGGGATTTTTCCACGTTAGGGAAATTTTATCGCTTTCTCCGTTTCGGGTGGAATCATGTACTGGGGTTGGATGACCCTGGGTTTTAACCTGGACTACCACCAGCACTGCAAGGTGAACTTGCGCGGTGAAATCCGTCTCCCAGAGCCTGTATTTGCATCTGTAGTGGATACGAATTAAAGGATGAATGCAGACTCAAGTCAATCGGGAAAAGTTTCAAGCATCCCAGGCTGCGAAGTGTCATCGCAGCTGAGGGGCCCTTCGCACGCCTCTAAAGTCTGGTGTCACCAACTTTAATCAGCGCCCGCTTGTCCGTTGCTTTTTTAAAAGGAAAAATTGGGTTCGAGTGAATCAGAATCTCGAGTGCTTCAGGCCTTCAAGTCCGTCTTATGCGGGTAACTGAAGTTAGCGGAATAAACTCAGTGATCAATCAACAGCAATTCAGCTTGAAGTGCTATATGCTTCCTGCAAGGAAGATGCGCAAGAACTGTTGAGAAGAGTGGTAGAGAATCTTTTGATAATATCAAGCTGTTTACCCTTGCAGCCTGGGTGTGGTCTAGAAGGGTTTAAGGCGCGATTAGTAGGACACTGTAACACATTGGAAGACTACAACAGTCACCAGTCAATACTACAGCAACTCTGGGTTCATGGAAAGATTTCGTTGCATCTAAACCTGACCTCACAAGTCTTGAGTTGAATTACAAGATTTCAGCTAG
>JASZXU010000585.1:0-17587 GCA_035521515.1 Phenoliferia sp. Uapishka_3 | reverse complement strand
GCGGAGGAGGTGGAGGGGAGACCTTTACGAGCGGCTTGGGCGGCGAGTTGTTTCAGTTGGAGTTTGGAAAGTGGTTTGGAGCTTGATGAGGTGGAGGAGGAGGCGGGAATGGAAGTGGTGGAAGGAGGAGGTGCGGAGTGGATTTGAGGAGGGGCAGGAGAGGAAGCAGCGAGCTTCGCTGCTTTCGCGGCTGCTATTTTTGCTGCTAGCTTTTGTTTTGCCGGGAGAGGGGTAGTTGATGACGGATTGAGAGTGGGGTCGAGAGAGAGAGTTTGAAGGAGGAGTGTAGGCGGAGGAATCGCGTCGCCTGGGTGTCGGTGAGAGGGAGGGAGGCGAAGAGGTCGGCAACAAGGACGACAAGAGCACCACACCAACATCCACCAGAAACAACGACACTGAAACGGAATAGTAATAGAAACGCTGACTTACCAGCTGCTTTATCTTTCTTGCGCTGCTCGTCTGCGGATATTGGATGGTCAGTTAGCGGGCTTCAGATTGGTTCGTGGAGCACGAAATGCGGCATGGTGGGTTCGAGACGCACCTTTTAGGTAGGATATTGATTCGTCTACGTCGAAATAGTAATTCCAGAGAGCGTCTTTGATGTCCTTGTCAGTGATGGGCGAGGTTGGTCCCAGCTTCAGGTGGACAGCCGTCATGGCTGACTCCAATTTGGCTGTGGTGCAGGGTGTCAGCAGCAACCCGCGGTCTGATGGATCGAGATAATGACCTCTGTCTTCTGGTTCCATGTCATCTGCGGCATTGACAAAGAGATTGAGCGAACCGTAGCTATGGCTGTGAGAGCGAGGCAGGTTGAGCATGTGGCAATTACTGACCTTCTGCAGCCCCCTCATCCGAGTCATCCATTGCGTCGTCGTCGAGTTCGTCGTCCAAGTTCATGTTTTTGATGATGCGATGCCTACTCATGATCAGGTGAGCCGAGTGCCGGGGTAAGGTGTGGTTGCTTGATCGGTATGGGATGGGAGGTAGTGCGCGGCGGAGACTAGTTTGTCCTGGCGGGCGCGAGGAAGCGAAAGGGAATGCGAAACTGTACTGAAAAGTGGCAAGACGTTGGCGGCGAGGAGCGCCAATTCTTGCCAATCCAGCCGGAACGTCGGCGGAGAGCTGTAGCCCGGTACGCCAACGCGCGCCGCCCCAGACATCGTTGTGCCCCATCCTCTTCGCGAGTGATCGCCAATCCCTACAATGGAGGCATCACTTATGCGATCAATGGCGTCGGCAGCGCTCGCTAACTTGAGCGAGCAACATCAGCCATTGTAACCGACTCACTTCCATCCTCCCCGCGCACCAACAAAACAACTAACTCGTCCACCTGCACAGAACGGACGCATTCCTTTCGATCTCATCAGTCACTCAAAAAGATCCAAATCACACCATCGCACTCTATTCAGCCCTCTCAACTCTCATCGACAGCCTAATCTCTCCCCGCGACCACACACACTCCACAACTCCTCAACAACTCGCTCAGTACTTCTCAAATATCCTCTTTCCAGCTTTCGACTCTCTCGATAACTCGGTAGCCGCTCGAGCAGAGACGGAAGATGCCATCATCAATGTCGTTTGGCAGGCAGATCAGGATCTCGCAAATGGGGGGCTCGTCTTTCGGTTACCAGCAAAAGAACCTGTCGAGACCACTTCTGGTACCTCAGGAGGAGATGGCATGGAGGTAGATGTACCCCCTACTGCTGCTACTACCGCGTCAGAGCTGGCTGTGGAGGAGCGACAACAAGTCGCGCAGGCCAGAATCCGCCTCGGAGATCTTGTCAAGCAGCTCAACGTGCGTTTATCAAACCCCTGACGAACGAGAATCAAAAACCTAATCTAAACAACGACACCCCACCGGCGCAGGTATCCGGAGTGCTCTCTCATCAACTCTGCGCTGAGCGACTCGAAACAGAGCTACTCGCTGTCCCTTCCTTATCAATCCTCGAAGAGAGTTTAAACTTCAATCGAATGACAAATCGTGCTCGTACCGCCCTCTAGTCCGTCTAGCTCCTCACAACCTGTCTTCCGCGCACGCCGGCCACAAACCTGACCTCCACAACCCTTTCCCCTCAGCTACAAACAACAAAAGTTTAACCTTCTCAGAGAGGAATCGGAAGGATATGCGAAATTGGTGGTGGAGTTGGTCAATAATTTTGGGCCACCGAAAGATGCTGCGACGGGGAGGAATTTGGAGACTCTGGAGCAGAGAATGGTGAGAGCTAGGATGATGGAGGATATTATCAAGAGTCTGATTGGTGAGTCTAGCAATCCTCTTTTCCGTGACGCAAGAATTGCTGACGAGAATTGTCATGTCGCACAGGCAACTTCGACCTCGACCCCGATCGAACTCTCGACATCGTTCTCGAAACATTTTCAGATCAACTAGTCAACCACCATCAATTCTTCATCGACTACCTTTCCGTCTCTCCCTGGGTTCCAAAAAAGAACCAAGCGCCTACATCCCCGCCAGCAGCAGAAATGGACGTCGACGATGCCAAGGACAAAGGAAAGGGAAGAGCCAAAGAGAGCTTGATGGACATTTCACTCGAGAAGGATACGGGGAGCTATCTCATCGCTACCATTCTGGGGTTCAAATTCCGGTTCTATCAAGTTAGTCAGATTCTTTCGCGCTGACGTGGGGAGCAGGCCGCTGATGTGTTTTTGTCATTTTCTAGAGCCCCAGATGTGGCGGTGAAGACGCCATCCCAGAGAAACTCTATCTCATGACTGCCCTCCTCATCTGGAATGGCTTTGTCAAACTTGCCGATATCTGGCCGCACGTGAGCTCCCCCTCCTATTCCTCTACCCCACCCATTCTCCGTATTTGACTGACTTCCCACCCTCACCAGCTCTCACCCGAAGAGACCGAGCTCGCCAAAGTCGAATCACAATACCGCGACACCCAAGCCGCTCTCGCCCGCTCCGTCGGGGGAGCCAACGCTCTCGCCATGGCCGGCGCACTCGTCGACGACGACCTTCCCAAAGCCACCACTTCCGCTCCAAAAGCCTCCACTACCTCAACTTCTACTCCTTCCCACCCTTTCCCGAATCAAAAAGTCGGCCTCCTTCGAGCACTACTCTCCATCGGCGACCTCCACCACTCCCTTTTCATCCTCGCTCAATACCCTTATCTCGCTTTCGTCAATCCCGATTTGTCGGATCTTTTATTGAGGCTGCTCAGCGTTTCTATCGCGACGGCTTATGCTCCTGTTTCGGTACAAGTTGACAAGAGTGATTACCTGGCTGACTTTACGGCTACGAAAACAAAATATGTTTCCGCGACGGCGAAGGTGCCGACGAAAACGAATACGAAGCCGGTGCATCTTACCGGGAGAGCTTTGATAGACCCGAATAAGGAACTGGTGTTCTTCTTTATGGAGTGGAAGGAGAGGATACCGAAATGCGAGGACTTTGATGATGTGCTGGATGTGCTGGAGGTGTTTTTACCGATTGTGGGAGTGAACGTTTCGAGGAACTTTCCGCTGTTTACGAGGATTTGTAGGATTATCGCGGCGGATTTCAAGGAGAATTCTCCCATTGTGAGTTTCCCGCCTATTACTCTGCCCTCAAACTGCGATTCCAAATATTGACGAAACGATCACTCACCAAATTAATAGAACGCACCAAAAGACTCTCGAGCTGCCCGATGGTGTTCTCTCATTCGTCTCTACCTCCTCCCTTCCATCTCCCTCCTCGACTCCCATTCTGTTGCCGCCATGGAAATCTGGACCATCCTCGAACCACTCGGTACCACAAAACGTTACGCCCTCTACGGCGAATGGAAAGACACTTTATACCGCCGTATCCCCGCCCTCGCCGTTCGAAAAGCCGAAGCAGAACGAGATGTCAAATCGATTCTTCGTCGATTATCAACGGAGAACTTCAAGAAGTTGGGAAAGACCCTGGCGAAAGTTGCGCATACGAACCCGACGGTCATTTTCAATGTCGTGTTGAATCAGGTCCAGAGTTATGATAACTTGATTCAACCGGTCGTGGATGCGGCGAGGTATTTGACGGAGTTTGGATATGATGTTATGGCGTATAGTTTGTTGGATGCGCTCAGTTCGGATAGGCAGAAGACGAAGGATGATGGGACTAGTACCGCGCTTTGGTTACAAAGTGCGTTTTTGTCCCTCCCTCTTTACCTAATCTTGTTTCGATCATGAGCTCATAGTGAGTACGAACAGGTCTTGCTACTTTCGCTGGACAGCTCTACCGTCGTTGGGTCCCCATGTCAGGCTCAATCCCCATGATCCTCCAATACCTCGTCAACCAACTCTCCGCCGGCAACTCAAAAGACCTCGTAGTCCTCCACGAGCTCATTGCCCGGATGAGCGGTATCGAACCTTTTGCCGACCTATCAGACGCACAAGTCATGTCTCTCGCCGGTGGAAAACTTTTACGAAGCGAAGTATTCAACCAAACGGACATTTCGATGGCGGGGAAGAAGCAGGTCACTACTTCGTTGACGAACGCAAAGTCGAGGTTGAGTGAGGCTTTGAGAAAGAGTGGATTAGCGATTCCGCTGTTGGTTAGCATTGCGGGACAGAGACAAAACAGTGTTTCGAGTACGGTGGCGCACTTGAAGTCTCTTGGTGGACTGTTCGATCAGGTGAGTTCTGTCTCTCTCATTCGGAGCAAGTTGGGACGCTCATTACTGTTTTTGTTAGTGCCATGCCGTCTTCTTTCAGTACATGGAATTCTTGAACGACACCCTCGGAACGTCCGACGCCCTCGCCCATCAACTTCCAACTGTCGAATACCTCATGGCGGAGCGCAACCTCTACGCTCCAATCGCTTTCGAAATCGCTCGACCCAAGCTCAGGCTCGCTATGAAGGTGGGACCTTTCCTTTTCTTCTGAATCTGATCATTCCACTGATGGTCAATTCATAGACTGTGGCGGACGAAGCGGAAAAGACCAAGCAGGCGAACTTGGCCGCGAAGCTCGCGAGGGAGAAAGCCGTTGGACTCAGCGCCTCCCAATCTGCGGTTACAACGCCTGGAGCTCCAGCCGACGCTGAAGCTGAAATCAAAGACGCTGTCATGAGCGATTCCGCGCTTCCCCCGTCGGCCTCACCTGGGCCTTCCGTTTCTGCCGGATCGGATAGCGTGAGCTTTTCTGCACCACCATCTGGTGTGGCGAGCAATGTCTGACCTTGAACAAATGTTAGCAGAAGTGGAATGTTGCGCTTCTTCCGACCATCAAAACTATGGAAACACAACTTCCAGCGAGTGCACGCGCAAGCATCGGGTCAGCACTACTAGTGTTTTTTGTCAGTCAACTGCTCACACCTCCCTCTCTTCGAACAGTGCACCTTTCTTCGTCACATTCTGGACATTGAGCCTGTACGACCTACTGTTCCCTGGCGATCGATACACTTCCGAAAGCGCTCGCTTCGCTGCTATTGACAAAGCTATGCGCGAGGACCCCAAGCTTCCAGCAAGTGATAAGGACCGCTTTGCGGCACACCTTCTCGGCCTTTCAAACAAACTGACCTCGGAGAGAACTGTGCAATATACTGCAAAGGAGAAGACGAAGAATCGCTTGAGGTCTGAGAAAGCTCATTGGTTCGCTCGTGAGTTCTGTTTTTTTTCATTTAGAGCTAAGGTTCGTTCCGCGACTGATAGTTTGCGGGATTGTCAGATGCCATGGAGAAGAAGGTCCGGTATGATATCGTCTACGATCTCATTCAGCATTGCGTCGTCCCACGGGCCAAGCTCTCCCTCCCGGACGCCGTGTACGCTTACCAGTTCGTTCAACGGATGCACGCCATGAATACGTTTGGTTTCCAAACGGTCATCTTCTACGACAAGGTGAACTCTTGACTGCTGCACACTTTGAGGGACTAAGCACTGACCAGAGCTTCATGATACGGCAGCTCTTCGCCGAGGATCAGGTCGGCCCTGTTCTGTACTCTTGCTCTGAGAACGAGGCCCGAAACTATGGTGAAGCATCTCGATTTTCCTCGCCTTTTCCCATGGTGCTCACATTGTCTCCTTACTCTAGCGCGCTTCCTTCACGAAGTCGTGGTCGAACTAAACGCTTGGTTCAAGGATGCCGACCTCTACGCAAAGCAGGCCATCGGGCTTGGCTCTTCAACCGCTCCTACCGGCTTTGTTGGGTTCAGTCGATACGCACCTCCGACGACACCGGGTCAACAAGAATCGGCTCCTCATTTCTCGCATGACGACTACAAAGGTCTCGTGCAAAAGTGGTACAGCCGAACTGCAAAGGTTAGCATCTTCATTGGGCTCTTGTAATTTTCTTGCTCACTGTTGTTGGACACGTAGTCCATCGCTACGAGCTTCGCGTCCGGCGAATACATGCACATCAAGAACTCGATTCTCGCGATGACTAAAATCGCACCCCACTTTCCATTGCACTACACGGCCGGACAGATCCTAGTGAATGCCGTCGACCAGCTCATCGCCACTGAGAAGCGAGAGGACTTGAAGATTTTGGCTCAAGGGTACGTTATCAAGTCTGCCGACTTCATGGTGGCCGCTGACGAATCAATTTGGGCAGATACAAGGCAGTTCTCATGAAGCGCCGCAAGGTCTGGCTCGATCCTCCGCCTCCTCCAGTGAGGTCTGAACCAGTGCGGAAATCTTGGGGCTTGGTTGCAAGGTCAACGCTAACATTGCACCTACTCAGAAGACGCCTGTCGCACCACAGTCACCAGTCTCGAAGGCCGGTCCCGTCCTTTCAAACGCGGCTCCAGTTCCTCCTCGACCGATCGTTCCTCCTTCCACTTCCAATTCTGCCGCTCCTTCTCCAGCGCCTGCGCCACCTTCGGGTCCGAAGTATGGTCTCCCGGCAAAGCCTGGAGCGCTCGGCTCGTCTTCCGCTAGCACTTCAAGCAGTGCTCCTATCAGGCCTTCGCAAAGGTAAGGCGTCTGGAGCTATATAGCCAGAATTCTTGCTAAGTTTTTCTTGGGTTCAGTCGTCATGACGGCGAATCAAAGTCGTCTGCAATGGACGTCGACAAGGCATTGCCGTCATCGTCGCTTGCGTACGTACTCACCTGCGGCATCGCATTGCACTCTCACTGAGAATTCTCCTTCATTCAGTGAATCGTCAGACGCCACACGCCGACCGCCACCCACCAGTGGACCACCGAAAGACAACAATTCTCACCGCCTTACTGTACCCCATCATTCCTCCCTTCCCGCTCATTCATCCCTTCCAGCACGTCCAGGAGCCTCAAGTGGCGTTCCACCTCGCCCGAGCAGCTCTCGAGCGGACGACGCAGCTGCCCTCCGAGATGCGGCTTTAGCGTCAAGTCGAGGTCTCAAGAAACCGAGCACTTCGTCCATGGACCCACCGGCAGCGCCTACCATGCCTTCGCGCTCCTCGAGCCAACAAAACCCCGAAAGCTCTTCAAGGCGCGACTCTCCACCCTCCAGCTCCCATGGCCGGAATAACGGATCTCGCAATACCAGCCCACGGCAGTCAGACTCAGGTCGTCGCGGAACCGATAGGTCGACCAGAGGAAGGAGCCGAAGTCCAGACGACTCATCTCGGAAAGATAGAGACTCACGCAAGGACTCCGGTGGAAGATCGAGCCGCGATGAGCGATCAGAAAGGGCTCGGGACGATGAAAGACGCTCTTCGCACCGCGACCGCCCCAGCGACCGTCCGAGCGATCGCTCATCTCGCGAAGAAGACCGTCGAAAGGATGATAAGCTGAGGGACGATGACCGACGGAAGGATGGCGACCGCAGGAAAGATGACGACCGCAAGAATCGAGACGACCGTCCGTCCGCGACTAGTAGCAGCCGTCGGGAGCACGACCGCGTCCCGTCAGGACCTCTGCTCGCTCCAAGAAATTCGAGTGACCCGAAGGACTTGCGCAAGTACGAGGAGCCTAGACCTTCGTCTCACACCAGTACTGTAAGCTTGTTATTTGATGCGGTTGAACTTGTAGTGACTTCCGAATGTCTTTTTCAGCGTGCGCCTGACTCGCGACCTGTCGCACCCACTGGACCAAAATCGCATCGCGACGCCATTCCTGTGGATCGGCTGAAACCCGCCCCTGCACGACTGAACAGCTCCCTACCGGCCGCACCGCACCGCGAATCAGCTTCACAGGCGGGGCCAATTCCACCTGCAACTCAGGTGGATGACCCTGCGCCGTTCAGCATCCGCGGACGGGGCAGCGGAGGGGCGAACAGGGTCTTTGAGAATGCGCTAGGAGGCGGATCCAGCAGTAGGGAAGGAAGGCGGTCGTCTGGTACCACTAGCAGCAGTAGACGTGCGGAGGACCAGCCCTCGTCGTCTTCATCACGCCGCGACACTGAGGACCTCAGCAAGAAGCGCTCGTTGTTCGGTATGTCTTTTTTTGCTTGCATTGCCATAACGCTCCTTCTTACGATGTTACGACCTCACAGACCGCATGGGAAACTCAGGCTCAGGAGGTGGCGGAGATGACTCGGTGAGTTGTCACGATTTATCCCCGAGAGGCGCGCGACTAAACTTTTGGATCTGCTCACAGGATGATGCTCGGAAACGCTCTCGCCCAGCTGGCGACGAGTCCCGGGACCACCACAGAAGCGCAGACCGGAGCAGCCGACATCGGTAAAAGGAGTGTGTGGCCTGCCGCTCGCACACCTTGTGTACAGCTCATCATGATAACGCGCAAATACCTACTGAGTAACTTGTAACCTTGACGCACGTTGAAAACCGGAAAAACCCCGCTCCCCGAAGCAATTTCTTCCTAAGCGATTGACGAGAAGATTGGCTTGGAGGAGTTCGGTTTTATTTCCGGGTCGGAGCCGGCATCGCATCATAGAAGAGCATCGATTGTTGGCCTGCCCTCTCCTCTCATCCCAACACACACCCTCACACAAAGTACGTTTCATCACAGTTGTTAGTGGAAGACACCACCGAGGAACCAAATGACTTTGGATTGCCGCTCACCATTTACTTTTGCTACACTACCAGAATGACTACCACCCTCGACCAGCTCAAGCAATTCACCACCGTCGTTTCCGACTCTGGAGACTTCGAGTGTGAGTTCACTCGCTACTTTCCTGTTTTGCCCCTGCTGCACCCTCTACGCCATCTACTTCCGAAAGATTTAGCGGGCTAGAGACGGCAAGAGCTCCGCGCTCCGCTTCGGCTGCCCCAACTGACTTATTTCGCCCCTCGCTCAGCCATCGCTGTCTACAAGCCCCAGGACGCCACCACCAACCCTTCCCTCATCCTTGCCGCTGTCAAGAAGCCCGAATACTCCAGGCTCGTTGACGCCTCCGTTGCTTACGCTAAGGAGAAGGGAGGGTACGTTCAGTCTCGCTGCGCCCACTCAGTGCACCCACTCGCACCCCTAAGGGTTGGGCACAAATCCAGACCGAGTTGCTGACATTCTCGGCTTGTGACTCACAGAGACCTCGATGCCCAGGTCGAGAACTGCCTTGACCGTCTCGTAGGTCTCTTCGGTCTTATCGTCATCAGGAATCTTTCGCTGACCGAACGCGCTCTCTTCGCTACTTGCAGCTCGTCGAGTTCGGAAAGGAGATCCTTGCCATTGTCCCCGGACGTGTCTCCACTGAGGTTGATGCCAGCCTTTCCTTCGACAAGGAGGGTACCAAGGCCAAGGTGAGAGCTCAGCTCGGGCTCGACAGAATGTCCTGCGCACAATTCCGAAGTTACTGACGCTCTCGCCACTTTGACTTTTGTATCTAGGCTCACCAGCTTATTGAGCTCTACAAGTCCGTTGGTATCTCCAAGGACCGTGTCTTGATCAAGATCGCCTCCACCTGGGAGGGAATCCAAGCCGCCCGCGAGCTCGAGCGTGACTCCGACATCCACTGCAACCTCACCCTTCTTTTCGGATTCCAACAAGCCGTTGCTTGCGCCGAGGCCGGTGTCACCCTTATCTCGCCATTCGTTGGTAGGATTCTCGACTGGTACAAGAAGAACTTGCCAGAGGGCAAGTACGACGGAGCCGACGACCCTGGAGTCCAGTCTGTTGCCAAGATCTACAACTACTACAAGACTCACGGCTACAAGACCATTGTCATGGGTGCCTCCTTCCGTAACGTGAGTTGGTTTCGCCTTTGCACCTCGAGCGTGATGCAGACCTCGCGCGAGCCTCGACTGATTATGCATCTCCACTTCGCAGACCGGAGAGATCACCAACCTTGCCGGATGTGACTTCCTCACCATTGCCCCCGCTCTCCTTGAGCAGCTCACCAAGACCACCGAGCCCCTCAAGCAGGTCCTCTCCCCTGAACTGGGTACGTGCAGATGCCGGAAGATTCAGATGCAGCTGCTGATTATTCGCATCCATATCAGCCTCCAAGGGTCTCAAGGAGGCTAAGGTCTCTTTCATTGAGAACGAGCCTGCTTTCCGATGGTCCCTCCTCCAGGTCAGTTCCTTCGCATTCGAAGCCGCAGTTTCTGTACTGATCGCGTGAACAATTCTACAGGACCAAATGGCCTTCGACAAGCTGCACGAGGGTATCAAGGGATTCGCCAAGGATGGACAGACCCTTAAGGACATCCTCAAGGCCAAGCTGTCGTAAACGAGCGTCCTATTTCGTAGTTTTTCGTTGAAACAAAGTGGTACATAAAACATGAATTGCTGATCTAGGAGGACTGGGAGAAACAGAGCACCTGTAGGGCACAATATTGAACCTGCCGTGGTAAGAAATGGAGTTTTCGCGGTGGATAATGTTACTTGCGTCGACGGAAGGTACAGATAAAAAGATTCTCTCGTTGCACATGTGTACTAGTTCTTCTCAACCATCTCTGCAAGCTTTTCCCAAACCAATTTCCTCTTCAAAGGCTCAGCCGTGAGCCACTTCGCTGGCAGTGGCTTCAGCCTCTCGTTTGAGAATTGCAGGTCGAGTGGTTTGCTCTTGGGGTTGGCAGCCAAGTAGACGGGGATGTCGGCATATGACTTAGGCGAGTTTCCGATGGTGCGGGAAATGATAGGCATGAACAGGTTGGAGAGAAGGACAATGGGGTAGGGCATTCCGGCGTTCGAGACGGCGTTGGTGGCAACGATTCCCGGGAAGACGTGGTATGCTGTCAATCCCTTGGAGTTGTACAGCTCGTTGAACTCTCCGGTAATCGCGTCCATCTGAACGTTAAGATAATTCAATCTAAAAGGTGCGGGAGAAAGAATTGTGAAAAAGACGCACGACATTGCCATCTCGGTCGCCGCACTTCATGAACCCAAATTTTCCCTCTTCTTGAGCCTTGATGAGCTCCAAGTCTTCGGTATCGGGAGCTTTTCCTGAACTTCCATTGGGAGCGCAAACGTGTACGACCGCCTCCTTGAGCGTTCCAGATTTGGCGAGGAGGTAGGCGAGGGAGAAGCGAGAAAGGACTTGAATCGCAAAGTGGGATTCGTGACCCTCCGAGTTGATGCTGAATTTTCCGTTGGGTGGTTTGCCTTGCGTCTGAGATGTGTAAACCGTTAGCGAGGGGAGTCAGGTGGGGAAAGTGGGGGATCGCTTGCGACTCACGCAGACCAGGTAGTCGACACCGTGGGTTCCAGCCTTTGCTTCGAGCTTGGCTGCAACCTCTTTTATGCCACTTATGAGACTGCAAATTTTCCAAACATCAGCGGGGTTCACTTCTTCACAAGGGTACAGAACTCTGTACGTTCTCCTCGTGACGTCAGGGGGAAAGCACCAAAAGGACAGACTCACCTCAAGTCAGCCTTGATGAACTCGAACGTCTTCCCCTCTGCCATTCCTCCAGCTTTGCGAAGCTCGTCAACCACTGAAGCCCCCCTGGCTTCATCGCGGCCGATCACATAGACGGAAGCTCCAGCTTCAGCGAATCGAAGACCTGTGGCCATTCCGATACCCTGTGTACCTCCTGCAATGGCTGCAACCTTTCCAGTGAGGTCCAGTCCGACGTTCTCTTTTGCAGCGAAGGTTGACATTGTGCGAAGGGCGTGGATCGAGAGTGGGAGGCGGTAGTTGGATAAAGGAGAAGAGTAGTTGCTCACGAGGCGAAGGAGAGAAATAGTGGTGACGGGTTGTGGAAGATTATGAAGCGTCGGAAAGTTCAAGCCGAGTCGTGTACGTTGGAAGTTGGTAAGAGCTTAGAAGAGCATTCGGAATCGACTGGGCCGCGATTGAGCCGGAGTTCCGACGCACGCTGCTCAACGGTCCGAATAGGCCGCACTCTCCGAACCAAACCAAGGAGTTTCGGGATGGCGGCAGTTCGACCAGCAGCAGCTCCAGCTGCTCAAGCTGACGACGGCGGCTTTTTCACTTCGCCAACGTTTAAGACTTTGGCCCGTTCAGCAGGTACTTACCGTCTCTTCGTCACGCCTTTGCTCTCCCCACACGCAGACTGACTCTTTTCACCCATAGCAATCTACTTTGCCATCCAATTCGCGATCGGTCCCAACTCGCCCTTCAAATCAAAGGTGGATCAAGGGTCAATAATACCGCCGCCGAATAACGCAGCGACCAACTACGAACACAAGGAAGCGCCAGTGCCAGTTGCGGGCCAGGCAGTGCCAGATGTCCAGGCGATTCCATTGTGGAGTCCAGGGTCTCTTCTTGTGCGTGTTTGCTACGGGCGAGGAACGGGTGGCCTGCCGCGCTAACTGCATGAACTGCGACAGGACGTATTCGTCAAACTCTCTACGGACGTGGATGGAGTCGTTGACTTTCAGGACACTTCTCTTCCATCAGTAGAGTGGAAGGGCGTCACTTATGACAATTCGAAATGGTCTCGCGAGTGGGATACCGCATTCGACGTTCCAGAGGTGAGCTTCTGGGAGTTGGCCAGAGGACTGCGCGGGAATACGAAGCTGACCCGGTCCATCTGACAAAGTCCGTCCAACATAATGCTTCGCTTTGGGCGGATGTATTCGTTACGCTTGCGGGTGTCTCACCAGATCCAGCATCCGAGTCGTTCGGCGGAGAAGAGGTTCTCCATATCCGCAAGAGTAAGTCTATGTGACAATCCCGTCAGACTCGAAGTCAGCTGACCAGAATTTTTATTCTAGTCCTCACCCGCTACATGCCCAAAAAAAAGATCAGAGAGGTCAAGAAGCTTCTCGGACCGGGATCCAAAGCTGGAGCTGGTGTCACCGAGACTGTGCCTCCTCCCTCAGTCGTCGAAGAAGCCGAAGCGCCCCAGGAAGTTATGCCCATCATTTCCTACTATCACCCCAACGTATCATTGGAGATTGTAGCATCAGCTGGTGCCTTGGCGCGCTCTGCTCTTCCTCCGCCACTTCAGCTATGTGAGCTTCCGTGGCTCCTGTCTACTAAATTGTGCCCTGACACTCAAATACCATATTCAGATCTCAACCTTGCTCACGATGGCAAGACGAACGAGGAAGGAAAGCAAGCCTACTTTCCCCTCACCTGGGGAAATGATTTCTGGCTTTTGCGGGAACACATGAACCCCGTCAATGAGACCACGCCGTAGGTCCGATTTTGGTTCGTAGAATCTTACAGGGCCCTAATATCAATTTTCTCGTGTAGTCGCCTGCCATTGAGGATCACCCTTACCCCAGCGAGCTTCATGAAGTGGCAGGCGAGTTCGTCGTCTCCAAAGCTTGCGCCATTATCTGATTGTTTCGACCTTCGTTCAGATCATGGCTTCTCTCGACGACTCCTTCAAAAGTCAAGCCGCAGCGACTGGTGGAGGAGGTGGCGAGATGGACGAGATCAAGCGCATGCTCACCGAGACCAACCCGATCTTGCTTGTCACGACTGTCGTGGTTACCATTCTTCACATGTTATTCGAGTTCCTGGCTTTCACCAGTGGTATGTGTCACTTACAACAGCGTGACTACTGAGAGAAGCACTAAGTCATCGTCGGCTCCGCAGACATCACGCATTGGAAGAACAAGAAAGAGTTGGTGGGAGTTTCTGTCCGGACCATCTTGACTAACTGCTTTGTGCAGCTCATCATTCGTAAGTTAATCTTCCAAAAGTCTGCCTCGTTTTTACTCAGACGTCATTTGCTCGTAGTTCTGTATCTTCTCGACAACAACGAGGTACGCTCCTTGGATTTTGCCCGGTTCGAGGAGTGAGCAATTGCTGACCGTCTTCACTCAGAACACGAGCTGGATGATTCTCGGAGGGCAAGGTGTCGGACTTGTCATCGAGGTGAGGACTTCTGATATATTTTGGCGCACTGAATTATTGATATTGCCTTTTCCCACAGGCGTGGAAGATCACCAAAGCTGTGTGAGTGTTGTTTTCCAAACAGGTCTCCTCAGGATCTGACTCTCTGCTATAGAGACATCAAGGTCGTTCCATCTGAGGGAACGCTCATACCTTATAAGCTCGATATCACGGACAAGCACGTCTTGACCGCAGACGAGCTCAAGACACAGGAGTACGACGCCCTGGCGTTCAAGTGGGTTTCGTGGGGGACTACCCCGATCTTGATTGGTTACACGTTCTATTCCATGTATTACAACGAGCACCGGGGTTGGTACTCGTTCACCATCAACACTTTAACTTCCGTACGCTAGCTTCTGTCGCCGCCTTGCGACTCGCACTGACTCCCACCTCTTTCTAGTTTGTCTACGCGTTTGGATTCATCCAGTTGATTCCGCAGCTCATCATTAACTATAAGTTGAAGGTCGGCTCGCTTTTGCAACTAAAGCTTGAACTGGAGCCACGCTAAGACTCTTTTCGCCAACAGAGCGTCGCGCATATGCCGATGAAGACCATGACCTATAAATTCTGTCAGCTTTTTCTGTGATTGTGCCTTCCTGGACAGGACGTTGACTCTTTGCCTCATTCGCAGTCAACACCATCGTTGATGACTTTTTCAGTTTCGTCATCAAGGTGCGTCCTGTCCTCACATAAGTTTCGACTTTCAAGCTTGCTCAATCCTTACGGCGCAGATGCCAATCCTCCACCGACTGGCATGCTTCAGGGATGATGTAGTTTTCGTCATCTTGTTGTACCAAATGTACATATGTGAGCACTTTCGGTTCATTCGTCTTTTCGGGCGATGCTCATCCAGTAATTTATTCTACAGACAAGGTCGACCCCACCCGCGTCAACGAGTACGGTACGTTCGCGTTCCCCTCGTTTCAACGGTCCATTCCGTCGGCGAAGTTCGATTTCTGGTCGAAATACTCACTTTCAGCCTTGCTCTTGCGATCAGGTCAAAAACTCACGGAGGAGGAGAGTGCGAAGCTACTCGCAGCGGAGCAAGAGACTGCCGCTGCTCTCGAGGCCGCACCGGACGCAGACAAGACGGCGGACCCGAAAAAGGAATCCAAGAAGGATCGTTGATGGCGAGGACGGTGGATGTGGGGGGACAAAGTACTTGGGGTGATGCCATGGCAAAATTCCGCGGTAGCGCTAAGAAGAGTCAACGTCTCACAAAAGCTACAAAGTGTTTCCTCAAGCTTCCTTACCTGCCAAAGGAAAGTGCCTCAAGATGAATCATTGCGTCGTTGCAAGTACAGAATGCCCAGTTTCCCCTTTTAAGGCACACCACAGGGGGTCGAGTGATGTGTACATTTTAAATCCGAGGAACGGGACCCAGCTCAGTGGTACGTACTACAAGAATATCATCTCTCTTCCCCCACCTGCCATATTTAACGAGAAACTTGACGACGGCCGTACGCCTCGCAGCCGGCACGACTCTCAATAACAACTCCGCAGCCAAGTTCTCTCGCGTGCTTGTCAGGCCCGCCTGAAGCAAAGTACTTGACTTTGTACGTACCGACCACACACCCCAGCAAAATCAAGTCACACGCAACCGCTCTATCTCTGTCGGAATGAGCTCGCACTATCCTCCTGGCGGTCCTCCCACCGTCCACAACCCTTTCGAGGAGGACTTGAACGCAAACCACAACCCCGGGGTGGCACATCTTGAGGCCCCCATCGGAGGTCGGAGGTACCAACTTTCCGACTCTCACGCCAGCTCTTTGCAGTCTCTCCCAAATGAGAGCTTGTACAGCCTCGCCAGTGGAGAGAAGGACTACGACGACATGGGTTACCGCGGAGCAGATGACGACGACGAGCACAGGCCTCTCACGGGCAGAGAGGAATACGCAGGAGCTGGGGATTACAGGCCAGAGGGACAATCGTAAGCTCTTCCTTGATTCGATAGAGTGGGGGGAGCCAGACGGCGCGTCGGATGGACGAAGCACCGAAGGAAAGACGAGCTGAGTTGGGATATTTTTCTACTACAGGTTCGGCGGCGCAGAAGGATATGGCATGCCCAACCCCAATGCGTACTTAGGTCCACAAGGAAGTCTCTACCAGACAGGAGGACAGGGACTCACGCGAAAGCAGACCTCCGCCGTGTGAACGTTGGTTCTGGGGGAGCAAGGTTCACATGCGTTTCCCTTCTCTTTCTTCGAGTGCCAATTGTGGCCCGTGCGCCTTACGCGCACGCAATCTTTGCTCGGACTCACTTTCCTTTCTGCTCCATCGGTTTCACTACGTAGATCCTTTGGAGCAGTAAGCACATTCGCATTCCATCTGTATACATACTGTTTAGCTAATTCCCTGTGTAGTTCGCCTTACGCTATTTCTTCCCAGGTAATTAGAATGCATCGGTTTCACTACGTAGATCCTTTGGAGCATTCGCCTTACGCTATTTCTTCCCAGTCTCTCTGCTCCTCTACCTTCACAGGTTATGAGCCCAGGTCGACAATAATATCCTAACAGATTTATTGTCCCTTCGCGTACGCTCCAACATAAAGCTCAACAGCTTTTTCGATCTACGGAATATCCTTTCCTTCCCTCGGCTTCCACATCGGCTCGCACTCGGCTCCCGATCGCCCATCTCCCAATCTCCTCTTATCTCCACATGGCTACCGTTCCCGTCACCTCCGCATCCACTGCACACATCCCTCGCCTCGGCTCCGACAACTTCGACGCCTGGTACGAGCGCTTCGAGCCCTACGTTACCGGCGCGCTCAAGAAAGGTCGCTACCTCAAAGGAACCGCCATCTATCCCACTGTAAAGAGGGAAGACGAGGACGAGGATGAGTTCGAAGACCGCAAGGAGGCTTACGACTCCGGACACGCCACCGTCATCAACGCGCTCAACCAGACTATTGACGGCGTCAACATCGGTCTCATTCGCGGCATCTCCAAGGCGAACGAAGCTATAGAGATCCTCCGTACCAGGCATGGCCAAACCCGCCTTCACTCCACCCTCTCCCTTCTATTCCGCTTCTTCCGTACCGATCTCGTCGAAGGAGGAAATGTTCGAACGCACATGGCGAGCATGCGGGACATCCAAGGGCAGTTGGCTGGGATAAGCCGTGCTTCCCCCTCTCCACCTACCACAACCACCACTGCCACTACCACTACCACTGCCACCACCGAACCTGCCGACGAGCTCAACGTCAAGCTCCCCGACCAGGTCATCGCCGCCATTCTCCTTAAATCACTCCCTCCTTCCTTCAAAGACGTCGTCGACCGTTTCATGACGGGTCCCATCTCGGAGCTTACCGCAGACCTCGTCTACGAACGCGTCAACAACTTCGTCGCGGCAAGTCAACCAGCGCCAGCGACTACTGAGGAACCCGGTCTTGCAGCTCAGCCTACCGGGAATGGGGGAGGAGGAAATGGGGGAGGAAACGGAAGAAAAGGTGGCAGGGGAGGCTACAGGGG
>JASZXU010000584.1:0-17620 GCA_035521515.1 Phenoliferia sp. Uapishka_3 | reverse complement strand
ACCTCATACCAGCGCCAATCAATCAGGATCTCCTCCGGAAGAGCGACAGGCGCGCAGCGTCGGCGCTCGCTGCCACCTCAGCCAACCTCCCAAGCCCAGCCGAATGCGCACCCGCCAACGCCCATAGTTTCAACATGACGACGTTCTGCTGCTCCACCGTGAGAGTCTTCGCGAGCACCATCAAGTTGCCGCACTCCTGCTGATAGTCCTCGTTGAAATTATACGACCCCCTCCCGTTGCTGGCGTGCTCGAGTGTGCGGAGAATCTGTGGACCGTCACACGACGTCGGTTCGTCAACTTCCTGCAATCACGAAGAACAGAGAGCTCACTCACCCCGGCATACGCGATGCCCAAGACCCCGAAGGCGACCTCGACGCAAACCGCCCTTTCCGCGGCACCCTCGTCCAACATGAGCGCCGGAAGCGAGAAACCAGGACCGAGCAACGTGACCGCAACCGTGTGGAGCAGGGTGCCGAGGAAGAGGTTGCTGTCGTCCACGATCCTGGCCTAGCGCAAGCGTAATGCAACAGTCAGCCCGGATAGTCGCGCTGAGAGAGAGAGAGAAACAAAGAACACATACCTGGCCGTCGGCGCGCAAGTTCTCCGCAGAGTCTAGGGCAGCGGCGGCGGCGTGTTGCGAATCCGTGTCAAACTCTTTCTCACGACCACCGACCACCAACTTCAGATTGTAGTGCTTGACGACGACATCACGAGAGTCCGCGCCGCACGCCGAAATCCAACTCTTGGCGTTTTGATACAGCTGACAACCGAAGGAAAGTCAGCGCACCGTCACTTCCACCAGACCGCCCACACACAGCAAAAGCATGAGAAATGAACGCACCAGAGACTGGAAGCCCACGTGCCAGTCGATCTCCACATTGAGCCGGACTCGAGCCTGCGTCAGCAAGTCGTTGACCTCCGCCTGAAGGTCGCCGGCAGAGGCCCAGGCCTTGCCAGCACGAACCAATTTGTACCGGACTTGGCTACACATTGTGGTGAAGGTCGCCTTCTCGAGGGAGTCCATATCACGGACGACAAACTGACCGTTGGTGCCACTCCCCTTGCCTCCCATCGGACGGATCAGACTAGGAGGCGCCTTCCTGGACTGTACGCCTTGGGGTGGGAGGTCCTCATCCAAAATGGTCGGAAACGACGTGCCCTGCACAGGTCAAGTCAGCACAACGAAGCGGGCGGAAATGCAAGAGACTGGGAAAACGTTACCTCGTACTCAGCCTCAGCCATCATTTTCTTCTGCGAGCCCCGGTCCAAGCGCGTCAGTACCGTCCGCCGCGCCAAAAAAGAGCGCGACCTACGTGACTTTTAGTTCTGGGCTTCTTCTTCTCCGGCTCCTGGTAGGGGCAGGACTCAGTGAAAACGCGTGTCCCCGGAGACCAAGATCATTGAAAACGACACGCACTGCCTGACCATAGTCCCGTGATTCTTGTCCATCATCACTCCCCTGGTCAACATAAACGGTCAGCCGAAGTTCAGGAACAGCCAGAATAATGCTTGCCGTCAGCGCGGGGTGAGTCGCACTCCTTTTGGTAGCAGACGGCTTCTGAGCTGAAGATTTCGTCTTTGATGCAGACGACTTCGTCTTCGATGCACTCGCCTTCGCGGCAGGAGCAGACGAGGTGGGCGACGATTTCTTGGGTTTGACGGCGATCTGACATACAAGAGTATTATGAATTGCGCTGGATGTACAGATGAGAATTGAATGGAACGTACGGGGCTTGTTCCAGGACCTGGACTCGCAGGCGCGCCAGTCCGAGTTTCATCGTCGTCCGAGTCGGAAGCTTCAGCCGCGGAGTCCACCGCCGCTGATGAGTCGCTCTCGTACTCAGAACCCGAAACCGATGCACGAGCTGGAGCTTGTGCACCCAGACCATCCTGTGTGTCGTCGGGAATGCTCCCGTCAGAGTCAGACCCGGGGCCCAGGTCCTCAAACTGTGCCTCGAGTTCGGATTCGGGGCTGCATAACAAGTTGTGGTCAGACGTGCGCAAGGAAATTGTGAGGAGGGAAGGAGGGAACGATGGACGGGAGGCTCACGGATCCTCTACCTGCGGAGCCTTCTTCTTGATGCGAGACGCTGCCTGCTTCTTGCCACTGGAGAATAAAAGGAGAAAGTAAAGGTCAGCCGAACGACATAACCGGCGTGTCAGCAGCTCTTGACCGCGTGTGCCAAACGTCACACCAATGGCCGGTGAACTCACGAGTCCTGAGCGACGGCAACGGTCTTCGGGACGGAAGCCTTCTTATTACTGCCGGAGTGAGCGAGAGAGCTCAGCTGACCAGTCAAGCCATAAGATGAGCAGGCAGGAACTTACTTGTACTGAGCGCCTGTATTGGCTTGCCTGTGACCAGAACCCGACCGATCAGCTTCATCACCCGCTCTCCAAACCAATACGGGCAACATACTTGGCCCCAGACTTCTTGTCCTTTCCTGAAGCCGACTTGCGGGTGGCCTTGGCCGGCTTGGCCGGGCTTCGAGACTTGTGACCATTCCTGCGAGGCGGGGAAGAGGGGACGTGAACACCGGCATCCAGAGACGAGAAGGAAAAATAACCGACTGCAGCGACCTAGTTTGGCAGGCAGGACAGGTTGTTCGTCAGTGTAGAGCGGCCGGGGAGGAGGGCGAGTGGGGAACAGATTGGAGGACTCACTCCATCGCCGAGTCTCGTCTTTCCTTGAGGTTGGCGACAGGTTGGACTGGCGTATCGGTTCTGCGTCGGGAACCAATAATCACGGTCAGCCAGCGAAGACACACGATCATGCACAAGTGGATCACAATAAAATGAGACAGCGTACGCGGAGGCTTTCGAGGGTTTGAGTGTGGCAGGCGTCGAGCTGATCCTCAGCAGGGCCTCTGCGTGAGAACCTCGGAAGTTCGACATCAGACTGCCTCCGTCGTCCCTCTGCTCGGCGCCAATGGCCTCTTGATAGCCAGAGGACGGATTGTGCGGGCGAAGCTCGCGGGGGTTGCTTCGCTTGCTCTCCAGTTTCTTGACCGCCATCCTGCATCACACAAATACAAAGGAAGACTTCGTCTCGCGCGTTGGAGGGTTCGTACAAGCGAGATGAACTTACGTGCGGAGAGGACAGTGATTCTGTTGACAGGGCCTTGTTGAGATAGTCGAGTCGCTGGGGAGCGAGAGAGAGTGCGAGCACGACCTCTGAGGGTGGAAGACTGGGTTGGGGAGTTAATACGGGATGTGTGATGATGAAAGAAAAGCACAGTAGACGAAGACACACAGGAAAAGTCACGCGGCGAACGAAACGATCGGCAAGAGGCCCGCACCGGAGACGGCGTTTCTTTGGACTGCGTGACCGCGACAAGAGGCCGACTGGGCTGAGAGGAGGAGGGAAACCTGGAGCATGAGGCGACAGTGAGAGAGGAGTGCACTCCAATACACAGACAGAACGAGAGCGATAAGAGGACGTACGAGAGAGCGCTCGCGCCGGGGCCGTTGTTGTTGTGGTTGTTATTGTTGTTCGGGGCGGACCGGTCGGAGCCTACCTGTGCGATGTGCGAGGGCAACGTCAGCCAAAGAACGGCAACACGGAAAGGTGATCAACTTGTGGGCGGGAATGATTGCGGATCGCCAGAGGCAGCGCAAACCCGCAAACCGTTGGGGAACGTGGGAGTAGTCGGGACCGCAGGGCTTCAGGCAGGTAGAGGCGGGAGGAGGTGATCCTTGAGAATTGAGTGTGATGGTCGCATGCCTTCTGGATGTGGCCGTTGTTGTTGTTGTTGTCAAGTCACGACGTGGGCGTCCAACGGGCGAAGACGGTGAGAGGGACAAGGAACGAGGACGCACTACCGAGGACAATCTCGTCCGCATCCGTGAGCCCGACGGACGAAGTCCGAAGCTCGGTTGCTCCGATCCGTTTGTGGCGTTTCGTGGCGTTGCGGATTGGCGCCTGGATCGCAGTCGGCGCGTCCGCTAGACGCGAAGTGACTGAGGCTCCGGAATTCTTCTAAGTCGAAAGAGTGTCGGCCTGGTTTGTCCTGTACAATCCCAATCCGCTCCTATCCGCTCTCCCCCTCACAAAATGCAAGCACAAATCAACGAAGTATGCGGCTGGACGCATTGTCGACAGCACATCCAGCCTCGGGCCCCCGGTGGCATCCATCGCCACTACGTGGTTCGTCACGGGGGAAGGTACCCTCCTGCGCGCGGATACGACTCTGACGTTGATGAAGAGGTCCATCCAGACGCCGAGCTCCATAACCAAGTGTTTTGGGCAGCTCAGGAGCAGAGGCGGCGCGTGGTGGCCGATGATGAAATGGACGGTGTCGAGGGCGACGACGGCAGTCGAGTGTTTGTTGAGGAAAGATTTCCGAATGCTGGTTGGCCATGCAACGAAGCCGGCGAATGGCTGGACGACTTCGACACCCCTCCTCGTGAACAAGGTCTCCTGGATGACCCCGACGAGCCGTTTGCTCCTTTCGACGATGAACGCCAGTATGGGTGGGCCGACCGCATCTCCAAGTTCAGGATGTCGAAAGCGCAGGTGGATGCGCACATGCGACGGCACGCTGAGCAGGTGAGTTGCAACGCCTTCACTTTGAGCCCGGTCCGTGCTCATTTCCTCTTCTTCCTCCACAGGAGCCTACCGAGCCAGCGTTCACAACGTTCGACCACTACCGCAAGAAGGTCGACCAGATCGAATATGGTAATTGTGCTCGCTCGCTTTCAATAGGAGTTTGAGACTTATTCTTTCGCTGCACAGGGCCCGAGTGGGCGACCTGGCGCAAGCTGGTCTTCAAGGCCGCGCCCGAAGATCTCCCCGTCGACGCATTCACCTTGTATCCGTTCCTCGAGGACCAGCAAGTTTTCTACTACCGGAACACGGATGCAGTTTTGCGTGACTTGCTGCGCAACCCAGCGTTCGTGGGTCGCCAGTCATATGCTCCCGTGAGGCACAGTCTGCCTGACGGCCCGTTCATCACGGAGCCGCACACTGGGAGCAAGGCGTGGGCTTTTCAGGTGAGAATCAATGCTTGTGGCGTTCTGAGCAGAGGGCGCCATCGTTGACGCACTCGTTGTTACTAAGGAAACTCTCGACGTCGGGACTACCCAAGTCCGCCTTACCCTGGCGTCCGATGGAACAACTTGTTCAATGGCATCTGGCAACGCATCAGTACACCCGGTCTATCTCTCGACTTCCTTAAATGATGCGTCTCTCATTCGCGAGGATCGCGGCGCACTGGTAGTGGTCGGTTTCATTCCGACTCTCAAATGTACCAAGTTCTCTCGTCACATGGTCAACGCGCAGCTAACACCAACGGTTTTCGTAGGCAAGGATACAGCAACTGGTGTACGGGAGATGTTCGCACGTTACGCGCGACAGGTGCGCCATCACTGTATGAGGTGGGTTCATTCAAGCGTCCTCGACTCTCGCAGGAGATAAACGGTCTACGGCGCTGACTGCACACCCACGCACATTCACAGTATTCTCATGGAGCCGTTGCGAGCGATCCTTGAATCCGACCAGCTTCGTCAAACCGCCGATGGGTGGTGGCGTTGGTGCCGAGCTTACCTCGGCTGCCAGCCTGTCGATTATCCCGAAGGCGGTTGGCTCCTTTCAGTCCTCAAGAATTGGGTTGTTTGGTGAGTGCCTGTTGAACGCGTCCCAGTTATGAGTCCAGCTGGCTGACTGTCCGAGTTGCGCATTGATAGTTGTGAGGCTAGCCCAGAGGAACTTGGCGACGGAGTGGGAATCGCTCGCACTACGGCCTCGTCTGCAGCACACCGAGCACTTGGAGCGGAGTTCGCGAGATCGAAAGGCCTGCACATGGAAAAGGTACGCGCCAGTCTGTACTCTGGCAAAGACGGCGGCTGACTCGTGACTCTCGAAACTGGCAGCCGTTCTACGAGAAGTTCAACATCGACGGTCATGCGCTCATAATCTCCGACCTCCTCCATCAATTAACCAAAGGTGAGGTGGCCACCTACGATGCTCGATCAGCCAATGCTGACGTCTCCGAACACTCGCGTGATTAGGCGCTTTCAAGGACTGGACGTTGGACACACTTGTGAAGGCTTACTTGAAGGACGCAGTCGGCGGAGGTACTCCCTACGATCGCGTGATGAAGGAGATCGCACGCAGGTTAGCGCGGCGGTATGCACGCTCGTCGTTGTTGTAATACTAAAAGACTGCGTTTTTTTACCCACAGGCTGGAAGTCCTCCCTCCGTACTCGAACCTGCGGCGGTTCAAGACCGGCATTGAATTCTCTCAATGGACTGGGAAAGATTCAAGGGCTCTCATGGTCGTACGCTATCCGATTGTGCTTGAACGAGGCTTCTCTATCACAGACGAGACTAATGACTCCCTCTCTCGACAACAGATTATCTCGTCTGCGCTGTGGGGTAATGCTCGCGGTCTTCTTTTTTTTTTTTCCTTCGCTCCGGCGTCTGACTTTGGTCTTTCGGTCTCGGTTTAGACCTGTCTTGGGGAGAAGAGGGCGCCGACACCTACGGTACCGCGCTAGATGAAGTCGCCCAGAGCATCACATTGATCACGGTCATATATTTGTACGCCGCCGGACTCGAATCGACTGCGACCGATCGCGAGATGGAAGACGCCGCGATCAAGTTGTACCATGAAGTGCGCTCTTCTTTTGGCACTCCACAGGCTCTCGACTGACATTCTTTGGCTGTTGCTTTGCTTAGGTCATCCGGTACGCTTTCGAGGATGAGCGTGAGATGCGGGGCTACAACTGGGCTCGGCTGCATAGCATGTTCCACTATGTCGAGTGGACGGAGATCAACGGGACGGCACCTCACTCGGACACTTCACACTACGAGGTGAGTCAATCAAATATCCTTTTCGAGGGTTCCCATTATGTTTGTTCTGACAAGGCCATCTCAGACCGCCCACATTCGAGCAGTCAAGCTGCCGTACAGGGCCTCCAATCGGTGTAACGCGATCGTCCAGATCCTGCGCGCCAACACCAGGCGAGATTGCCTCGCCTCGCTCAAGGGACGCTTAGAGCTGTCCGGAACCATTCCGACCTCACGTCCTATGCTTGCGCCCGTTTATCTGGCGCCCTTGACGACTTTGCCAACTCGAGGAGGTGAGCACTCTTGTTTTCTTCAATTTTTTTTGGTCAGTCAGTCAGCTGAGACCTGCTACCTTTCATCTTGTCGGACGCAGACCGCGGCGTCAGACTTCGGCTTCAAGAGACCGCAGACAAGCGTAACCTTCCGGGCTTTGCTGCCGCCGTGCGTGACCAATCCATCTGAAGGGTTGATCCACGTCGAAACAAATTGCTGACCGTGCGCTCTCTTGTCGCAGGCAAACGCCTTTCTGGCAACGTACCTGAATATTCCTGGCTTTGAGTACCAAGGGAAGGTGGAGACACATACGATCGCCAGCGCGAGTTTCCCAGTCTACGGCAAACCGGCTTACTTGAGTAACGACACATGCCGTAAGCACGTTTTTCGATGACAAACCTTCGCCTACGACTCCTCAGCTGACCCCTTCTTGGTAGAGGTCATGAATCAACGGATCTACGCTACGGAAGACTACCCGTATCGTGGAGAAGAGGGATCAATCCGCGGGCCGCGGTACGATACGGTCCTCGTACAGGGCAGCCGGCACGCCGAACTTAACGGTGAAAGCTTTGGCGCGTACGAGGTTTCGCGAGCACGGCTCTTTTTCACGATTCGGTATCGAGGACGGCGAGTGGAACTGTGCCTTGGAGAAGCCTTTATGAAGGTGAGCTCCTCACTCACTGTGCACGCTGATAGGACCAGCTGACTTCTGTCTGCGTACCAGGTGCCCAACCACCCAGCATGCCAGGCGATTCTCCAGCCTGTGGTCCACCCCGTCGACATCGCGGGAGAGCCTCTCTTCAGCGTGTTTCTAGTCGCGGACATCTTGAGGACAGTCCACCTGCAGCCACTTTTCGGCAAGCTGGGAGTTCCGAAAGACCTCAACTTCATGGAGACGTTGGACCGATGGAGAGGCAGCTACGCTGTGGGGGTATTCACCGATCAACACATCTTTCGGCTACTTTTCAGGCCTGACGCCGCTCGGTACATAAGGCCCATTCCCCGTGTCTGAAGTAGAAGGTCCGAAGTCATGAAATAACTGTGCTGCCTTTCAAGTGAAAAATGTACCATCCAGTGAGACGTTGGGACGACGCCGTGTATGCTAAGTGCGCGAGACTTGCCTCCCTCGCCCAAGCTGAAGTTTGCGCTACTAAACCGAAGTTGATCCCTCTCTGAGATTCTGCCGTCGGCTGGGACGTGAAACGTCGTCACTGCGACCTCTTTTAGGGCGTGAACTTTCCGTCCACGAACGTCGAGGAGCGGCGGCGACTGGAAAAAATTCTTGTCCCTCGACTCACCGTTTCGGGGCATTCTGACGCTCTCAGAAGGGACGCTCTCAGTCGGGCGGCTTTTGACCGGCATATAACCTCAGGAGTCCTCGATTTACACATCATCAGTACTTTTGACTGACATCACAACTGCCTCAAAGCGCTGAGGTCTGTTACCGGATTTCGCTCAATTAGCAGATCTGCTTAAGGAAGGCTTGCGTTTAACAGCTGAAACCCTCAGACTGCTTTCACAGTCTCGTGAGCTAGTGAGCTATAACGGCGGTTTTGAGTGGTGGAAGGAAGTTTGAAGGAGGTGCCTCTTGAGTTTGACTTGTCACATCCAGTACCAAATGGTATTCGCTAACCCCGCCTCCAACTTGTCAGTGCCCGCTCCTCGAGGTTCTCTCGTGGATATAAATATATATCTGGATTTCCATGAAGGATCCAGATTTTCTGAGAGCGTCACGAGGGACTCAGGCAGAGCACACTGCAGTCCAGGCGAGGTCTTGATGAAATCATACACCACGCAGAGGTTGAACGAGCTGGGTTCGAGTTATACATGACATAACCTGCTGTCTCGGTTCCGGAGAACAGAGCAGAGCGCAGCGCAGCGTGAGGTTTGAATGTTGGAACCGACGCCAGATCACGCCTCGCAACCTAACGCCACAGCCTCTGCACCTGTCAACACGCTCATTGAAGTCTTCTGGAATTAGATGATACGATCGTGTAGTATGATAACCCCGTCCCGCAAGAAAAATATTCCATTACCTACGTAGGGATGTTGATAACATCAGGGCAGCCGCTCGTGCTCTGTGGCAATGCGCAACCAGAGTACTTCTCAACAACTAGACAACGAACACTAGTGTTGACTGATTTGTTTGTCGTAGTCGTAGATAATAGTAGTGAAACCCGTTTACAACTTGAAACCAGAGAATCTGAGCGGAGTTTATTCATTCATAGCTGATATATCCCAGAGAGGAGAGTCCAACGCCCGCGGAGAACTCTCGGCAGATTCGGAGGTCAATATTTATGCTTCAGGCCCGTGACCCCTCATAGCTCAGAGCATCAAGGAGATACCAAAACCAGCTCCATTCGGTTTGCCCTTCAGCGCCCTCTTTCGTTGCTTTAACCCATATCTTTGCTGCACTTGAGCCCAGCGCCCAAAGTACATTATCCAGGCAGTCGAGCGCCCCCGCCTCCAACTTGAACTGTGCAAACCGCTTCGACATGAATTATTCTGTGAATCTATAGTTCTGGTGTATGAAACCACGAGATTGGACTTTAATTGATTTGGCTTCCGCACTGCTTGCCGGGGCACAGTCTGTCTGGCGTCCGCTTGATCATCCTGACTTCCTTGACGCCACGAGAGTAATTCAAGAATTTTCTCGCTCCTGACCTTCCTACAGAATTCGTTCGCGACCGACACTCTAACACTGGGCCTCGCGAACGAGTCTCGCACTGATTTATGACATCGCTCCTTCCGGTAATCCCAGACATCAATCTATTGCGGCCGCGGCTGGAGTCTCAGTAAACTCGCTGGAATCACAGGGAACAGTGGCCAGTATGCGTAGGGAAGGGGATCAAAATAACGTGTTCGCGGAAGCCCGCCTCCAGATCGGTGCCCGTGGATGCGTATTTAATTCACAGGTGACAGGTCAAAGCTACAGGCTACCAAAGTGTTATTGATCATCCCACGAGACGCCACTTCACATTCTCACACAGCCTTCGGAGCATGTTGCGCCACCAGCTTGGGGTCTGGGCGGCCTTCCAACGCCCAGTAGTCGCCTAGACGCAAAGAAGCGGGCTGTCAGAAAGCAACATCGGCAAGCTGCGACACCTCTTGACTAACCGAGCCAGATGTATTGATCATCGTTGGGTCCGTCCAAGTCTACTCCAGAGTCCTCGGCACTCTCGCGCAGAAAGCCCTCCAGGTCAGTCGGGCTGGCCATGTACAGTCTCGCGATGCCGTTCAAAATTGTACGCTGAAGACGCCTGAATAAGTTTCAATCTTCTTTACAGTACGGTACGGATTGGAGGGGGGGATGCAGGGTATATGCGAACTCACGTTGTTCGTGTCAACGTCGGACGGGAGCCTGTACCCGTTATTTGGGAAGTCGTGCATCATCAACATAAGCCCCACTTCTTGCCGTACCCATCCTCGCGCTGTTACGTGACGAAAATAATCAGATCGCTAAAAAGAAAAGTGTGGCGACTGGACTGACTTGACCGCTCGGTTTCTTCAACTGTGAGGTATCCTTCGCTGACGCCGTCATTGAGGATCTGAACAATAAAGTCGAAGGACAGGCCAAAGTGCCTTGCGAAACCTTCTAACGCTCGAGCCTGCGTTAGATGGATGCCAAAAACCCGAGACGCTGGAAGTCAGTTACTGTAAGCGGCACTGGGCAGGGGACGACTTGCAAATTCGACAGTCACACCGGTACTGCTGGGTCCATGGTAGTGGAAAGGGCCGTTCCGGTGGAAGTTGGCGGCGTACGCCTCCGAATTGAAAGGGCAGATGTGGTGGGCAGGTGTCATCATGGCTGACCAGGGAAGAGTTTGTAGCGAAGTGAAGTTGTGATCTCTACAATTGTAGTGGAGTGATGAGAGAGTGGATAAATTGTGACGGGGGTCGAAGGCACGAAGTCAGGATCGCCTGCCGGGCACATTGTGGCTTTTCGAGACCGACGTTGCCGAAACGCCACAAATTCCACGGGATTGCGATGATCAGAACTAGCCTTGACATGGACGTCGCTTTATCCGGATTGAGATCCCAGAGCCCTCATCACATCGTACGCTTCCCATACGCAGGGGAACTATTTCGGACAAGTTGGGCTCCCAAAAAATTTGCAGAGCGTCGGCGGGGAAACGCACCCAATTTTGACTGACGAGTCGACGTCTGGCTACGAAACAGCCAAGGAGATAAATTATTCACGCTTATATGCAACCAAGCACCTATTTCAGAGGATATCCCCGGACTCAGTGCCTCCGCAGAGGCGAAACGTCGCTCGACTCTCAAGGATGGTATGGGCTGGCTTGGCCAAAAACGAAAGGCCGACACGCCAAGGAAGGGAACTCGGTAAGATTGCAATCTATCATATCCCACTACAAACTACCGGGGGCAGCAGTCCCGTGATAGCGTCGAGGCTTAGAGCTGGTGGCGGACCGAAGACCCCTTGTGGCGTCCCTCTTTCCCGCTCGCGTGACTCTCGAAACGGCGTGATGTGGGTGGCGAAGGGCGATGGATTTGGCTTCCTTGGCGAGGATCCGAGTCATCACTTTCTTCTCCTGTGTTGCGAGTGCGACTTGCATCGCGTCGCGGACAACCATCAAGGCCGCCTCAACCTCAACTCGCTCCTCTCGCTCCTCCACGACTGCGAGGGCAACCGCCTGCGATACCTCAGGCTCTTCGACTGCACCCGCTACAACGCCGGTTGCGATTGCCTCCGTGAGGATCGGCAACAAGAGAGACGAATAGTTGGCTGTGGGATCAAGACACCGTCAGCGCGAACACATTCGAGAACCTGTAGCTCCCCCACCCGGGTAAAAATACGCACCAAGCACTCGATAGTGCGAAGGTGGCCACCTCCCTGCCCAGTCTGCCCATTGCGCCAGAAATAGCTCGAGGGTCATGTCGCACTGGGCGTAGAGGCGTGCCAGCCCGTTGAGAATCATGACCTGCGCCGTTGCACTTCAATATGAATTCCGATTGACGACGGAAAATGTTTGAACTTACATTGCTGTAGAAGTTGTCTCTCTCCCGGTATGGAGAAAGGAGGAGCGACGAAATTGTCTCGTCGCAAGAGAATCGACGCGGGAAGTCGTGCCGACGCAACATGTGCACGACCTCGAAAGGCGTCCATTCCATCACTGCCAGGACGCGACGTCAGATGCGTTCAAAACCAGAGGCTGAAGCACTAACCAGGGCGCGGTACTGCCGTCCCAATTCGACCAAGTGCGAGGGACTCGTTCAGAAGGAGTATCAACTCCCACGCCTTCATCCCATATTGCGCCGAGAAAACCTCCAACGCAGCGGACTGTCAGCGGAGCTCTCGTCAGTACATCTCCAGATGAGGTGCTACTCCGCTCGGATCAACTGACCACTGGGTTTGGAAGAAAAGGATCATCTGGCGAGAGCAAGGGAGGAACGTAGTGACCCCTGTCGTGATAACGCCGAACGTACTCCTCGGGAGCTCGTGGGGCAACCAAGTAGGCCGCCATAATGCCGAGGAAGGATGAGGGATTGGGGAGGTTTTGTCGCGTGCAGTGTGGTGGTAGGCAGTAGAAGCAACCTTGGTCAGCTGCAAGACTCGGCCGGAGAAGACTCGGCCCCTATCCGGCGTCCCGGTGCCTCTCGGACCCTTTCTGTCTTCTCGCGCGCCATCACACAACGTCAAACAACAACAACAATAACCACGACTTCACTGGCACCGGTCGGCACGATGGCCGCGGGATCTCGGGAGCAGGCTTTGGAATGAGGGTTCACGTGCAGATGTGTCCGAATTGAGCGGCTCGCCCGTTTGTGGCTTTTGTGGCTTGGCTCGTCTAGTTGCATGGATAGGTCCCAGGGTCAAGTCGAGTCCTAAAGGTACTGATTTCAGTAAGCGTGTCTATCACATTACCTGCCGACTCCCGTGTGACGAGACGCAGTGTGCAGATCAATCAATCCCCGTCCGCGATTGATTGCTGTCCAACACGGCGCGAACACAACTTTCGTCCGTGTCAGGTATTTCGTTCTCTCTCTCGCTTCATCCACTCGTTTTCACTCAAAAACCCTCTTCATTTAAACCAAACTTCCCAGTCCTTCACATGTTTGACTCCCCCCGCCCCGCCACCACCGCCTTCGACTTCACTCATCCGTCGGGTGAGGCGACTCGAGGGTTCACCGACAACAAGTGTTTCGGAGAATATGCAAGTTCTACCCCGAGGGTCATCGCCAAGCTCGCTCGGCACATAATACTACAGGTATGGTTCCCTGTCTCGCGGCGCTGGGTCAACCCGACTTACCATGATCTTTCCTACTTCCTACGACAGATCGACGCTTCCGAGGAAACTAGGGCTGGCCGAGTCCGCAGAAATCACGTCTTGTCTCTCGCCGAGCAGAAGCGCCGACTCGACGCTAACCACGATTTCTACGAGCATTTCCGCCTCGCAGTTAACAAGTCTTCAGCCCTCACGCTGGCTTACATGGGTAAAACACTTGTGCGTTAGCCTTTCATATTCTCCGGTTTGACACCACCTTTCTCAAGATTACTATCGTCTGACTTGTTTTGTGACCCCTGCTGTTCCGGTAGAATGAGTTCGAAGTCCAATTGGCCGAACAAGAAAACGTTAGTCCGTTCGAGCTCGGACGCGACGGCGCATCTCTCTGAACAAAATCGTGTCTTATGCAGCTCCTGGACGTGATGCTCTCCGGCGCAATCGACACGGAAGGTCACCCGCGTGCAAAGCACCTCGACGCGATGCCGCTTGGGACTCTCAAGGTTAGCCCGTTATTCGGTTCGCTCCCTCTACGACGGCGAACTGGTCATTTAATGTCTACTCCTCTTCGAACAGTACCTCGTCCACGCCAAGTCGACCATCACAAACCCCAAGCTTTTTGAAGAGTTGATGCGTGAGACTACCCCGGACGTGATGTCGTCTTCGCCGCAGGGTTCATCTTGCGACTCGTTCTGTGACGCCCACACCTCCAGCGGCGGGTCTTCCAGGTCGAGGACTTCCTCACAGGCGTACTTTCTCGGGTACGGCTCGAGTCCCCCTGTCACTCCCTCCTTCAGGCGGTCGTCCGAATCTCGTATTAGGCGAAACCCCACCGCCAGCCCGCTCTCCCCCCATCCCGAATTGTGCAACAAACGCCCCGTCCGCACCCAGCGGCCCCTACTTCCGCTCAGCCACCAGCAGAAGAAGAAAAAGCTCAAGTACGTTGCAGTGATAGGCAGGTTTCCGCGCTCGCTGAATACTGACCCCTCTCGCTCGTGCAGCGACCAGTAGAAAGGCCAGCGCCGGTGGGGTTTCTGGATGCCAGGTCATTTGTAGGGGTCGTGTGGCGTAGTTTTCTCGGTTTAGCTTTGTGAAACTTGCGTATTTCAGGACTTTCGTTACGCCAGAGTGCTGTTATACCCACGCATCTGTAGGGGAAACCGCGAGCTTGGCTTCGCACTTGACAACCTGCGCGAAACGTTGGCCGCCGGCCGTGGCTGAGTTGGGCCGTAAGGGAAGTGTTGGCTAGAGAGGTAGGTTCACCACCTGGAAAACCCGGGCAAGGTGATATTTCGCCACGCTGCCCACCGTCACGGCTTGGCTCGGCGCGCCTCTTTCTCTTCCACATCATCCGCACTCGTGGCCTCGCCTGCTTCACAATACCATGCGTGACGATTGGAAGAATTACATGGGACTCAAGCTCGAGGATTTTTCGATTCCCCTTCCGAACCACTCTCCCTGCGGCACGCTCCTCGAGCGTCTTGAACAGGCCGTCGGGCTACAAATTGAAATGCGCAGAGACGACCACTGTGAGTGCCCCGCTTTCTATTTTGTATGTGCGACCAAATCTAAAACGATACGCTCATCCATAGTTCCGGTCAAGGTCTACGAGCAGGGTCCTCGAGTCGTTACCAGGAGTCGTAGACGGGCCGCGGAGGCGGCCGAACCAGTGTGTGAGTCCTCGTCGCTCGCGCTCCGTGATCTTGTCGTCTGAAGCGTCGTTGGGTTGCAGTAAACGTTGAGCAAGACCTCGCTGATATTCATGAGATGATGGTGGGCCTCTTCCCTCGCATCGGAGCTTATGACATGTGGCTCTCGAGCGTCACTGTGAGCACGGAGAAAATTCTACCGCTCCAGGCACGCTGGCTCACTGATGCCCTCCTTCGCGTCCGCTGGGCGGACAGGTCGAAGAAATCGCATTCGAAAGTGCCGTGATCGTTCAATATGCGAACACCTGGGTCACTCGCGCTCAGAGTGTGCGCTGGTCGGCTTACATCGAAGAAACACTGCTGCTCGTACGATTTGTGCTGCCCCGGAAGTCTCCAGAGCGACGCCGTGCTGACTCAATTTGCAGAACTCTGCCGGAAAGTCGGGTGAACAGCACTTTGTTGAATGGAGGCCCATCAGACAGGATCACAGTGTGGTGCACGCACCGTTTGCCATTGAGAGGGGGTTTTTGGGTCAGCAGTCAAAGGCAGACCGGCTATGTAGCAAATAAGTGTCCTTAGATCGCCTAGCTCTCATAGTGATTTTCCGCACGGTCGTGGTACCGCAACCACTGGAATTTATGTGGTACAGAATTGAATCTGCGAGGCGGCGCAGGTGGACTTGTTCGAAGGCAAGCAAGAGGCGCACCGAGCCGCGTTTGAAAAACTTTCCAATCTTTTTTGGACTTCACTCTACCGTGATCGTGTCCCAGGGTGCCTGCTCGTCTTCCCATTCCTCCACCAGACCGGCACTCGCCCAGCGCTTGGTCTGCCAAGTTCTCTTCCAAGTGACCCACCTCACGCCCAAGTGATCCTGATGTGAAATTTGGATCAGAGGCGCTCGAAATTAGCCATGGTTTTCCCATAAATGGACTCACGACGAAATCCTCGGAGGCAATGAAGCGCCGCCAGTAGGCCGCCTCCACCGATGTGACCCACGCCGCTTTGAAGTCGAATTGGTACCATAGGAGGGTCTCCCTTACCTAAAGTCAGTCCAGGAAAACATTAGCACGCAAAATCACCTCTTTCAGCCAGAAACCGACTTACAATCTTGATGGCAGGCCATTGGTAGGACGGGTGGCACCGCGACGTCGCCTCCGGGGGCTGAAGCTTGTCGAATGTGGTGTCCCGAGCGACTCTTGCGCCTGCACGTTAAGTCAATCCATAAGAATACGTAATCTCCAAGCTGAACCAGATAACTGACGTCGCGGGGCCCTCCCTAGCACATCTCCCTGGCGAGCTTCCCTCTTGAAGTTGGCGATTTGCCTGTTGGTACGCCCGAGTCTGTGTGGGGCGATGTCGTCCTGGCGGCGATGGCGGACCGAAGTAAAGGCTGTAGCGGATTGCATAGGTATATTTCTAATTGAATTAGCCGTGATTAGGGAGGCGGAAAAGCAATTAGATTGGAGGAGGAAGGATGGAGGAAGAGAGAGGCGCACCGGTTCGCGGACGCCTTTATACTCGCGCGGTTGAGAGTGCGAAAGTATGTGCTGCATATACGTACGTTCACCACCAATATCCTGGTCCCGGTCAAACAAGATAAATCCGGCCCAGGTCAAAGCCACGAGTGAGCTTTAAGCCCCCGCGAGTGTGCGAAATTCCACGGCTGACGCGCTTGGCGATTGGTGGACTGGATCTTGCGCATGTCCGGGAAGTTCAAGTGAACTCTTGTTGTTGGTTGGTTCTCTGCGTCCTATTAGTGGCCGGCATTTGTATGATACAGTGTGACCGAAAGCGTGGTGTCAAAAGAAAGTCAATATAGGGGGCGTTCTCACCGGCTCCAGGCGGGTTGTTACCGGTGCTGCGTCCGCGCGGGCAATCGTCTTTTCCTTCGTCCCAAACGCAATCGACTCTGTTGGATCGTGTCCTCGCCTCACCTCTCCCTTCCCAGTCAACCAATGCAACATGGGGGTCCAACACGTCAAGAAGATGAGTCGCTAATTGCCCCTCCGGTCATCGCCTCTGGGACGGACGGGCTCCAGCATCCCGGGGACGCCCAGGTTCAGGCGTCAGTGCCACCGGCTCTGGTATGTCTGGTACGAAAGTGATGTGTCTTCTTCTCGCAAATTCTAACCTTTCCGGTGGCGTCGGCAGGTGCATCTTCAGCAGGTCGACTCAGCGCCGCAGTTGCCACCTCGCCCGTTTGGCACGTCGGCGCATTCGTTGGAAGCTGAGCACGCACTTTACGAATTCATGGAGGGTTGGTCGCGTCGCTCTGGCACTGTGTAGTTGTGTACTGAACTGACACCCACTCGGCGGCAGATGGTCATCCTGATTGGGCGGACGACAGTATCATGAACGAGATCAAGTTTGCCGCCACCGACATGGAGTGGGCGTACATCGGGGGTGAGGCAACTCGGATGCGAAACCTGGGTGCGTTGATGTACGTGCAGGCGAGGTGGTTGGCGGCGCGGTGCGAGAAAGGAGTGCGAGAAGCGGTGTTATCTCGCACGAAGGAAGAGGTTTTGAGGGATGAAGAACGGCAACTGAAATGCCGGGTATGGCAAGAGCAGAACGATAGTGATATGGCCGCGATTTGGCAGCATGTCGAGCAGAGGCGGGTGGGGGCGATAGCGGTGAGGAAACGGAAGCGAGGGAGTTGGGAC
>JASZXU010000583.1:0-17706 GCA_035521515.1 Phenoliferia sp. Uapishka_3 | reverse complement strand
CCCCGACCCACACCCGCCACCGCGCTCTTGGCCCTCGCATAGCGCTCCACGCCCTCTCGCTCGCTGTTATAACCGCACCATGTGAGTGTCCTTTCCTCATCTGGCCTCCTCTACCGCTTGGGGGACCCCTCGCGCCATACTCGTCGCCTTCCACGTCGATGAAAACTCGGATTTGGGGGCTGGGTCGCGCCCCCCTGGGCAGAGCTTGCGCTGCTCCCCGTGCGTTCAGGGGCCGCTTTGCTCTCTTCCGAGGCCGTGATTCAAGTCAACATCAACACTTACTAACCTTTTTGCTCTCGTCTCCCTATGCTGTAGTATCACTTTACACCTTTGGCTTCCAATCTATTGTAGTGGCCAGGATCGTCCCTTTGAGTTAGGTGACACCTAGGCCATCACTTCTGTCCCGATCTACGTTCGTCGCCCATGGCCAAAGCTTCGACGCGGTTTCGCAACCGCAAGATCAACTTCAAGACCCGTATCACCGTTCGAGTTGGCTCCAATGCGCTCGACTATGACGATGATGGACAAGACGGCGAAGTCGAGTTTGAGGAGGACAAGTCTGGCTCGGCGGGAGGAGCTGGTCAAGTCGATACGGGAGTCGACAAAGAGGAGGAGGGAGAGGTTCACCTTCAAGCTGCGCTGGCATCCTCAACAGCGTCAGTTTCTCGAACTGGTTCTTTCGCTTCAGGCTCAAGAGGCGGTCCTTCATCGCCTGCCAAGCCGGTGCCAAAAGCCTTCATCCCGACGCCCGACTCGCGAGGGACAATCGACGACGAGACTTTCGCCGCTCTTTACCCTCCGAATGTTTGGGTCGACCCGGTGACTTACGTCCGCTTCTCGGACACGGTCGAGGATGCGCAGATCGGAGCGGCGAACTACAACATGGATGAGGACGACGAGGAATGGCTGGAGGCGTATAACGCCACTGCTGGACCTGCGACAACTTCTACACTGGCGGCGGAAAACGGCAAACCACTAGATCCGGTACCGAATGGAACTACGACACCGGGGAGAGGGGCGAGGGATCGCAAGGGAAAAGGAGCGGAGAAGGGGCGAGAGGAACGGAAAGATCAGAACGTAATCATTGTCGGGGGTCCGATAGGAGAGGATGACTTTGAGCTCATTATGGAGACATTCGAGCGAGTCACTGAGGAGAAGGCGCCAATGGCTCACGTTGTATGTCACCATTTGCTCTGCTCGATTTACCCGAACTTGACGCCTATTGCCTCGCTAGGACACGGAATTATTACCCGCCTTCACCGACTTCGAGACGACGTTTTCGGATCGGACAGCAAAACCGCCCCTCGAGCATCTGAAGTCGTTCGCTCGCGCAATATACCCTCATTGGAAAGCACGACGTTTGAAGCGAGGCGGCAAGAGTATCATCCCACAGTTAGACGTAGGCGTTGCTCGTAGCTTTCCTTGTTGCCGCAGTCACTGACTTTCGCTTCCGCTGCTAGTACGACGAGTCAAATGAATCCAACCCCTACGTCTGTTTCCGACGGCGAGAACTAAAAACTTCCCGAAAGACACGGCGGTCCGATCAACAAAACCTCGACCGCCTCATTCGACTGCGAAACGATCTCTATGCAGCCCACGCTCTCATGGTCAAGACTCGCGACCGTGAACGTCTCAAGCTCGATTCGATCGAGACGGACCGCAAGATCTTCGAGGCTCGAGTGGAACTTCGCGAGCTCAAGCGAAGGCTGGGCGAGAACGATGGAGACGAGGACATACTTATTGGGAGGAAGGAGAAGCGAAGGCGGAAGGAAGAGCCGCCACAGACCAATGGGTGGGTCTTCCCACAGTTTGCTTTCCGAGTGGAGTATCATAGCTGACTTGTCCCTCACTATCTCAGCATGCGAGTGTCTCTTGGAGGAGTTCGGAAGCCAGATGCCGTCTTTTCACCAACATCACTCATTACTTCAGTCGAGGACCTGCGATCTCGCAAGGAACGAGCTGCCAACCTCACTTCGCGAATCGACCGAGATCTTGCCAAGAAGCGCGACGCTGATCAATTGTGGGAGGATTGGACAGATGGTGCATACCTTGTGCGACAACCGTCGTACCCTGCTCGATATTGGCGCGCCGTCGAATCCGTACCCTCCCTCTCCGTTGATGGCCGCACAGAATCTCTCGGCTTCTCTTCATCGCAACAGTCTGCCATTGGCCCAGTGCGAACGAGTTTTCGTCGTCGAATCGGACGAGGAGGTCGAGTCATGCTGGATCGTATCGCACCTCGATCACGACAACCGCCGTCAGTTCTGCGGACAGACGACAGCGATGTCGACTCGGACGACTCGGAGGAAGATCCACTCGTCGTCGCCCGACGAATGGAACGCTTTCGCTATGACTCGGACGCTGGTCTTGACTTCCCTTCCGGTGACGCCCCAGCGGTTATCGACGACTTTGAGCTCAAGTACACCCTCAAGCGCTCCACTCTCTTGCGGCCAACCGACGTTGAGTTCCTCGCACCCGACAACTCTTACATCGACGAGGCGTACCGATGGGCTGCGCAAGAGCCGGAACGACCCCAACCACCGATTGTCTATGGGAGGTTGCCGCCGAGACCGCCGATGCAGGTTCAACCGGGAGGTCCAGGAGGAGTGCCGATGCAAGTGCCGCCAGGTGGTACGCCGCAAGCTCAGGCTTATGGACAGATGCAAATGATGGCTGCCGCTAGTCAAGGTTCGTTTTTGTTTCCAGCTTCCAAATCTCACAGCCCAAGTGCTAAAAGTTTGTTGGATGTCCCAGCTCACCGACTAGCTCAGCATCAAGCGCATCTCAAACGACAGCAGCAGCAGCAGCAACAACAACAGCAGCAACAACAACAAGGTCCCAACGACCCGATGCGAAAGGTCTCGTCAACCAACGGCTCCCCAGTCGGTCAAGGTCCAATGCAGCTACCGATGCCCATGACCCTTCCTATGAACGGCTCTCCAGTCCAAGCTCAGTGGATGAACGGTATTCCTACCAAACCCGACGGTCTCCCTGCTGGCTTCCCAAACCACCTCCAATCGCAACAACAACAGCAACATCACCTTCCTCCTCAACGCCTTCCGAACGGTCTCGTTGCCGTGCCATCTCATCCTAACGGCGCGAACGGTCTCCCCGCCACATCTCGCCTCTCCGCTCCTCCTTTCTCCAATCCCCAGCAAGCGATGCAACAACTACCTCACTCTTCGCCACTACCTCCTGGGATGCAGCAAAGACCCCCATCGGCTGCTTCACATCATCAACCTCCCTCGCGACCAGGCTCCGCGGCTTCGTCACATCACTCGCCGAGCGTTGCTTCGCAAAGTCTTCCGGGTCAGCAACCACTCCCATCGCCCAACGGCCTTCACGCGAATGGGAAAAGGTCGTCACCGTCGATGCACGCGAACTTCCCTTCTGGGCTGCAGGCTGGCACACCGCAGGGCATGAAGCAGCATCAGATGCAGCAACAGCTCCCCTATGGTGGCTTCGTTGGCGCCCAAACTTGAAGGGATCGTGCCAGCACGTAACATCTCGAGCCGGATCGGACTCTCCTAATACCACCGCTTCCTCGGACCGTCTCACGTCGAGAGCAGAACCCCACCATACCATCAAGCGCTCAACGTACGCCTCCTGTCGATAATCCGTACTCAGTCATCCCGTTGTCGCTTTTTGGTCGCCGGGATCTCTATCCCTCCTCGCATCTTCCTCTCAACCTTCTTGCTCTACTCTCCTCCTATCCCGTCCTCCTCCTCCGCCCAAACGCATGTGTAGTTTTCTATTGTTAAGGAGCTTGTACCTCCCACTCGGAGATGTGGGGGGCGGAGGGATTTAGTTCCTGGTCAGTGTCCAACCCTCAACCTCCTGTATACATTAACTACCCTCGAAGGTCATAAGAATTTTGAAATCAAGCTCGCATGAACGAGTCTTTCCTCCCCTCAAACGATTCCACAACAACAGATCTATTTTTTTTTTCACTTTTCATTGCTGTTCTCCTCGACCACGATGCGATTACCGCATCTCGATCCTCGATCATCGACGACGGAGCGACCGCCGTTCCAGTCCTCTGTTCTTCAAGCAGCCATCTCATCTCACTTCCTTACCGTCAAAAACATCCCAATGCCTACATACGCTATCCTTGGTGCCACAGGGCAGACTGGATCCGAGCTCGTCAAGCTCTTACTCCCCACTTCGGCTCACCTCAACGTCTATGCACGTAACGCGGCTCGACTTGAAGAGAAGCACCCCGGTCTATCTGCCGCATCCAATGTAACAACGTTCATCGGGGACCTCTCCAACACCGTACTGTTGGCCAGCTGTCTCGCCGACGCCGACGTAGTCTTATCCACGGTGGCGCAGAACCAGAACGAGCCCGGCTGCTCAATCGCCCAGCGAACCGCTCAAGCTATCATCGAAGCACTCGAAGGAAGGCAAGACAAATGCCCGACGGTCGTATTCCTCGCGTCGTTTTCAGTCGACCCGAACAATGTCAAAAACCAAGCGTTTGGTGCGCGATGCCTACACAACGTTCTCCACCATGTCTACACCGACCTCGAAAAATCCATCGTTCTCCTCCAGTCTCACCCTTGGATTCCTTTGGTTGTCGCCGCGCCTGGCGGACTCGTTCACCATGATTCTACGTACACGGTGGAACTCACCTCCGACACAGCGCTCGCATCGCCGTTGACTGGATACGCCGATTTGGCGCGAGGGATGATTGACATGGGGGATGCGGGGTATAAGTGGAAGGGAGAATACGTCGGGATGATTCTGAACGGCGGGAAGGCCATCGAGGGAAATCCGTTGTCGCTCATGCGGTACCTTCTGCCCAATATGCTAGCGATGGTGTGTCCCCCGCTGTGGAGAGCGGGAAGAAATTATTGGCCAGTTTGAGCGCTCTGATGTTATCAATAAATTTATTCCCTGGATTCCATTCTTGCCACAAAATCTGCAGAGCGGCAGAAGCTGGCAGAAGACTCGCACCGAGTCATCTTCTGTTTGGCGCATGGATAACGGTCCGCTTCAGTATAGGCCCCGTATTTTCGATGTTTCGATACTCTCCTAAAGCTTATGATCACAAAACCGAAGAAACAATACCAGTGCACGACACTTTGGGATCAGTTTCTGACTGATACCTGTTACAGTCCAAGAGTAAGGGGCGCGGACCGTGAGTTTCGGTCCACGAAATCGAAGCCAGTCACCCAGCTCGTATTTTCAGTAACTTCGTTCAAGCCATCCTGAAAATACCTGGGTAGATTGAGCATGATTCACGGCTGCTGTAGCTCTGCTCGGTCTCTCCTGGGAGTCCGCCGGTGAAACTTAAGCCGACTGGTGTCGGTGTAGTCTTAAAAAGCTTGCACGTACTACAAAGCCCAAATTACACCGCGAACACTGTATGATTACGACCTCTTCCATGATCTATCAGTAGCTGACAATGTTGAAAAGCTGGGCACACGATGAAATTCTGGTCAGTGACAGCACTACTCGCGACGAACCGGGAAGGTGACACATACCTGCTGAGAAATACCGCCGTGGGGGTCACAGTTTCCCATAGTGACATCTTTCGAAGCGCCGTGCTGCTGCAAACACTGTCCGGAGGCCTTGGAAATGATTTCACATTTGCTGCCGATGACTGATCCGCTGACGCCTGTGGTGCTAGTGGAACAAGTTCCGCACGCGATCACGAACTGATTTGCAGAGGGAGATACACAAACAGTCAGCATCAATGTGCTTAGAGGCCCAGAACGGAGCGAGAAAGGAAGCTCGACGTACCTTTTGAGCAGTAGGGGCGTTGCCACCGCAGATGTCTTGACCCAGCGCTTGGTTTCTGTTGGCAGCAGAGAAGCATTCTGGGGCAGAGCGGGGAGTAATGTGGTCGGCAACTCTGATGAATGGAGACTCAAAATCAGAACACGGATTGAGCGGAAGAAGCATAGCACTCACTGAATTTGGGAGCCGCTAGCGTCGGCTCCGCTGAAAAAGTTTGTTCCTGCTGCCTTTGCCTTCGCACATACACCCAGATCAGAAAAAACACATCTTCAGTCAAAATCGGTTGATAGACTAACCGTCTGGAAGTGCACTGTGGATCCAGAGGTGGTGGGGGAGATGGAGAGCGTGTCTGCACGAGCACATGCAAATCTCAGTGTATGAATCATCAGGCTTCAAAGAAGATACGATAACTCACGATCGGTGTAAGCTTGAATGGTGAACTTGCGGTTGACGGTGGGAGCGGTACAGGTGAAGGCTGGGGGAGGTGTTCGTGCTTCGAGAGCTGGTGCTCCAAGTGCAGAGACAGCAGCGAAGGCAAGGACAAGAAGAGTTTGAGTGGAGGCGAGCATGTTGATAGAAATGGGAGTTGATGTTATAGGTGAAGTAGGAGTAGCCGGCGAGGGAGTGTGAGGTGAGGTAAGGAAGAAGAGAAGGTGCGGCGAGGGATACGCGAAATACCTTCGCGGTCCGGAGTACTAAGCGGCTTTGTGTACGATCAGCTATGCCTCGATCTTTTCGACGCATCCGTGTATGTAGGTAACTACCGGGGGGGACGGATACGGGAGCATGGACCAAAGCCTCCCGCTTGTACGGTGACCGGACTTAACAAGAAACAGTGTCGAGGCTCACCTTCCCGAGCGACTGTCAGGATCGACTTCGCCTTCGTGTGGGCTAAAAGGTTCAGAAAGACGTGTGAGATGGGTGATTTGCGAGTAGTGATTTTTTATTTTCAATAAGAAGGAGGAAGAGAACCAGATTGGTTGCCTGGACGCGGATTACGAGCTGGTCAGAAAATTTGCCACCGAGGCGACTTCGCGAGGCTTGCAGCTTCAGGAACCGACAGGTATCGGTAGTTTTGTCTCGTTCAACTCGAAGCTTCCTTTACTGAAAGGAAGTCTGTGTATCTGACACTACCCACCAAGGAAAAGTTGACTCGTTTTAGGTAGCACCCTTAAGCTTGAGCGCTCGAACGTTCGCGCCTTGGTGGCGAATCTTGCGGAGCTTATGATGTAGCGCCGCCCGGATGCGTCCGCAAGAATCAGTTTCGAGGTCGTGACAGTGCCATGACTTTGGACCTTTTCTCCAAGCAAAGGGTGAAACTCAAAGCCAAGGAGACTTTTGCCGTGTATGGACAAAGGCAACACCTGTAAATGTCAGGGAGCTAGTTCAGTGCGTCTTGGTAACCGCGTTCTTAACGCTCATGTCCTTGGTTTTCTCTCCAACCCTCAGCGGAAGCCCCCGATATTCAAGGGCGAGCAAAGATTTGATCGCACGTTCGACCGCCCGTAGAGCGCCAGCCACAGTGCCACTTCGCAAGACTTCCGCATGCCCGAGACAGCCACCCTCTGAAAGCTCGACGTCAGCGCAGAAGTCTCGTCCTGGCTGAAGTAAGCGTGGTACTCTTATAAACTGTTACTGCTTCGCTGTAACAAACACTCATACAATCCGCTGTTCAGGCAAGGTTCAGCCTACCGCACATGACAAAGAAATCGGAAAGCTCCATAATCATTCCACGTCCACCCATGACTTTCCAGTACAACCCTTCTTCTTTTCGTTTTCCAGCTCCAAGTTTCGCTCGTCCCACATGTAGAAAGAAATCTAAGAGACGATGATGTCCCAAAGCTATCGAGAAGAGGAGAATCAGCTCAGGCCCAGAGCCGACAGCGAAGAACTCCAGCTAAAACTCACCTGGTGAGGGGTACTTCCAGTGTTATCAATATCACCCATAGTAACCTGCGCTCCATCTCCATGTTGGAAAACAGCTTGGTTCTGAGCGTTTCCGATGATGAGGCACTTGGAACCGAGGACGGCGCCACTCTTGGTGGAGCTCGTGCCGCAAGTCTCGCAGGCGAACTTGAACTGATTGTGTTAAGAAAGAAGAGTTAGATGATGTGGTATGTTCTTGGGGAGGATTGGGCGAACGGATAAGTTGGAGGGTACACTGTAGGCGTTGCAAGGGCTCGCGTTTAAAGCTTGGTTCCTCGCACTGGCGTCGAAACATAGAGGCTGGCTCTTGGCGTTTCCTGAGGCCCTAGAGTCGGATTCAAAAAAAGTGTGTCAGCTCTGGAAGGGAATGAGAGCTCGAGGGAGAGATCGTACGAGACTTCGAGGGAGTAGGTCTGCGTAGATTGAGCTCCGGGACCAGTAGCAGCGTAGAAGCTGACAGCTCCCGACTTGTTCCTAGTCTGACATCACAGCATTAAATTAGCCTCATCCATCCTTGATATCAGATATCAGATCAAAGCAGGCGTACAGTCGCGAAAGAAGGCCTGCTAGAACTAGTAAAATAGTTCAAGTAAAGTGGGTACTCTAAAATCCAACTCCACATCGTCAGCGCTTGTTCAAATCCAGATGAAGCAGAAGTAGGAAACAACTCACTAGTTCCAACCGGATCGGCGATAAAGGTAAGCTGGTGTCCATCAGTGGGAGGCCTGCAGTTGAAGGTAGGAGGCGGCGTTCGCTCTTCGAGTTGTTGAGCTGGGGCGGCGACCACGGAGAGAGCAGCGAGGGAGAGGGAGAGGATAGTTTGAGTGGAGGTGAGCATTGCTGTGAGGTGATGAGTGAAGGGCGAAGAGCGAAGAGCGAAGAGCGAAGAGCGAAGAGCGATGTGTGAGGTGTGGTGGAGGGAGAGAAGGACGAAGGTGGGGAAAGCCTTTAAATACTTTCGCGGGGAGTGCAGTACAAGAGCTTCGGAGTCGGATCAACGGGTGGTCCGTACAATAATGGAAGTACGAGACGAACACCTCCGGGAGTACTGAAGGTGAAACTCACCGAGAAAGCATCAGCAACTGACAGTCTTTCCGGCCGCCTCACCGCCTCCCGGACCAAATTTTCTTCTTGGAGCTTTTTAATTTTGGCCCGGTGACTGGTGGACTCTTGTGCACCTACCTTCAACCTGATAATTCGGGGGGAGGGGAAAGTGGAATTGTGCGTATAACCGAGAGACTGGAGTCAGCGTTGGAAATGGTTCGGGAGTGTAGCGGGAGCATCGTAGAATGCCAAGGAGTGGCTTTTGGAGCGGGGAATGAGGCTGATCATGCAGTGAGTGAGTAAGGACGAGATGCGTGGATCGAGAGGTAAGGATGGTGAAGCCTAGGGCTCAGCGCTCAGCATCTGCACAGCTCACCGAAAAGGTCCGAGACGAGAGGAGAAAGTGAATTTACAGCTAGTTAAGATTTCGGTGTGTGTACTCACGAGTGAAGAAGACGAATTGATGTGGAAACTTCTGCGAGAGGAAAAATAAGTCAGCTTTGGTAGAGAGAATAGCAGGGAAGAATGTACTGTCAGCGAAGCTGCCGCAGCGAGCTTCATATAGTAGAGCCTCCGGCAGTCATTGACTTCATGACTGGAGCAGAAAGTTATCGAGTACAAAGAAGCAAGAGTGAGAAGAGGAAGTAGAGACGCAGACTCAAGGAGTGTCACGCCAGCGAGGACGATGATTCGGTAGAGCTAATAAAAGCACTCGCAGCAGTGGCACATAAACTGAGTCGCACGACGACGACGACTAAGACAGTCGCCTTTAGCGTTGTAGGGGTGTGGAGGGGGGCGTGAGGCTGGATGGTCGATAGTGTGGAGGAGGTGGGAGGCGACCGCATGCCGCCGCCCGCGACGAATGCAGAATGAAGCGCGGCGTGAGATGCTTTGTCACGCCAAGGAGCCCTGCCTGCTACCACTAGACACTATCGACACCCTTCTCTACAACTAGGCACTCGAGTTTTGCTGCATTCCATTCCCTTTGAAGCTCGCCGCCGAAACTTGGGCCATTCGCCAAACGAGGACGTGCTCGCAAAGTGTCGCCTGACGAAGGACGGGGTGGAAGAGCGACGTGGAGTAGTGAGAGATGGTAAAGGGTGGTATAGCAGAGCGGCGTGGTGAGGGGACGAGCGCAGGTTGATAGAGTGGTCAAGACGGCAGTACGCGCGAAAGGACTGGTAGAAGGGGGCGGGGCGCTACGGTTTAAGAGAACTCGATTGCTTAATTGAAAGCAGATGGTCTGGCGTGTCGCATTTGTTTGGGTCGTTGGCGGAGATGGGCAGCTTGACGAAGTCTGGTAGGCGAGAGCTGAGTCGCCGAGGCGGGGTTTGAGTGAGTTCGCGGAGTGGCAAGGGATATGATGGGATTGTCTTTTTCTCAAGTAGTTGTGCTGTATGAGAGTAGGTGGGAACAGTGGGGATTAGTCGCACGCGTTGGTTCGAGGTAAAGATGGTGGTGTGCCAAGTACTAAGTCCGCGTCGCTTGCCTCCTCGTCTTGCTCAAGTCGACAACCCTTCAAAACCGCCACACTAAGCTCAGAAACTCTGCTCGTAATGCCGACTTCATCGGTAGGTGCTTCGCACTATGGAGTCTGACTTTCGACCGGGTGCTCACCTCTGCGCCCACAGCCGTCGATCACGCTGCTCTACTTTGCCGCCGTGCGCACATCTCTCCCCGACGAACCAGATTCCCAAATCGTCTCCCTTCCATCCACACCAAATCCTTTCCCGCTATCCCTTCTGCGATCCCATCTCACCTCCGCCGTCCACCCGAACAACGAACAACTCGCGCTCGTGCTGGACAAGAGTGCTTGGAGCGTGAACGAGGAAATGGTCGACAGGGACGAGGAGGAATCCATAATCTTGAAAGGTGGAGAGGTCGTGTGCGCTATTCCCCCAGTCTCGGGAGGGTGAACATGGTCCCGGAGCTGCGAAGGCGAGGCCGGGAAAGGACAGGTGCGGATAGGCGAGCATGGCGAAGAAGTCAATCACATAGCATCCGACGCAAATATCGACCGCACCAAGAAGCTCGACAATGAGCGCGAAATGCTGGACGTCGCATCGACAGCTGGCAGCCGACGTCGCGAAGTTTAGCCTGGGTGCGCGCGTTGGGCCCTCCGTGAGCCAAAACCTTCGTACTAGTGTTTCCTTAAGTTGCCAATGGATCATCCAACTTTGACGCACTTCGGCGCGAGTCATTGCGTTCACGGATTTAGCCCCGGGGATCGGCCAAGCTCGACGGCCTGAAATAAACACAACTTTCACGCTCTCTTGTCTCTTGCAAGTATCTCTCCCTCATCAAAAGAAAAATCATTCGAGCGAAACACCATCATGAGCCACATTCTCGGACTCAGGTGCGCTTCTTTCCATCTCTCTACCCACCGCGGCGTTCTCTGCTAACCCCATCCTCTGGCTCTCATCAGCTACCCACAGTTAGAGGGACCTCTCTACGGTCTCTCTGTCGCTACCGGAGTCGCTCTCTCCGGATTCGGCATCCGCTACATCCTCGATCAGCGCACCACTGGTTCGACGTTCGGTGTACCACCCTCCGCCTCTCTTTCATCTCAGCGTAGTCCATCATCGACTGGGGACGTCTTCATGACAGTCGCTGGGATTCGCACGTTTATTCTTGGTGTCAACATTCTTGGGTTTGCGTTATTGCGCGACAGGAGGGCTACTGGCTTGGCGTCATTTTGCGCTGTCCTTGTGGTAAGTTGGGCCACCATCTTTCCAAATGTCGTCATCGAAACTCAGCTGGGAAGCCTTTGGCACTGATGCCGCTTTGAATCCTTAACAGCCCATCGCGGACGGCTGGGTGGCGTTTCGACATGCGAAGGAGCCCTGGAGAGTCGCTTTGATGAACCATTGGGTTCCTGCTGTCGGGGCGGCTGCACTAGCTTTCAAGTTGCTTGTTTTCTGGTGAGTTTCGAAGCTGTGACAAAAGACGGGCGGATATGCGCGGCGCTGATTGAGTTGATTCGCAGATCGAGCAGTAAGAGTTGACATCTCGTCTCAGAAGGGAAGGATACTTGTTACCTTCTGCAGTCAAATACCTGCTTGAACTCGGTAGTACCAGATAAGAAACAACCCGCGGAAAGTTCGTAGCCAATCAGCCACACACACAATGCTCCGAGAGGTCGCGCCGTGGACTTGTCACGCCTCAAACTTCACAGCAATTACACAGCACTTGAACCTCAACACGTCCCATCACCCTTCAGGACACCTTCGCCCTCAACATGGCAACATATGCCGCATCCTGTGCTTTGCCCTCGCACTCAAGTAGCTCATCGTACGCCCTGTGCTCGCGCGGCAGCTCTCCTGAGGACGTTTCTTTTGGGTAGCTGTCCCAATTTGGCAGGAGCTTTCAATCTTCGAATGGACACGCACTGAACAACCTCTCTCTGAGTCGATGTGAGTTCCGGCGACCATCTTTGTTTCGCCCCATCTCCTTGGCTGGCGGCGAGGATTCGGGCGGTACTGGAGCAATACTCTACGACGACGAAGATATCTCAATTCGAAATGATTCGAAGTGATATACTTAGGGCGTTCCTGAGATGCTATTAGGCGATCGTTATGGTTGGCGTAACGTTCTCTGTCCAAGGGATGGTCGAACTCGGAGAGACTCTCGGGCGGCGCTACAAAGCCATCTTGCAGCGTAATTTTTCCGTGAGCTCTGATTGAGTGAGATCTTATGTGAAGCGAAGAGAAATGGCTGAGTTGGAGCTGAGGAAGTCTGGATGATTGACTTTGAGAGGGGTGCGAAGAATGGCGATAACCTTTTCGTGTGTCAGAGCTCTGTATCGCACATTCCCTGCTGAATTCAAGCATTCAAAGGATCCGCGGGTGCTTTCTTCTGGTCTTCTTCCCAAACCCGGCGAGCAGCAAATAGCGTTTCATGCTCACACCAATGAGCTTTCTGCGAGGAGCGACGAGAAGGCAATCAGCGCGGTGTCCTGTGGCTGAGATTCAGCTGGGACCGAATTGGCAAATAGAGCTGCGATAAATCAACTTGTCGCAGCGACCACACCTCAACGCCTTTCGCGGAATCCCCTTGCCGACCGGCTTCTTGCAGCTCTGACACAGGCTGCCCCGCCACACCTTGTCTGGAGGATCTATCGTGAAACCCTCGTCCTCAAATATCCCTGCAGCTTCGAGGTTCATTAATTGCACTCTAAGCGTGCGCAAGTGTCTGGAATTCACCTCCGTTGAGTTTGTTCAGGGTCAGAGTGTGGACAGACAAAATTTTATCTCACGTCCGACTCCCAGAAACGCTTGTGCGCCTAGTATACCTTCCTTTGATGCTTACGGCCTTGATCATAATCGCAGAAACCGACACAAATTTCCTCTTGATCCTCCTGACTGTGAAGGTGAGGTCGAAGGCAAGTAGTCTCGTCAAGTCGGAAGCTCGTAGTCTGGCGTCGTTGATCTTCAGACTAAAGTCGTGCACTCTCAAGACTCGGGAATTCATTTCAAAGAGGGTGAATTTCTATCTGAAGTCACGGGAGACAATCGACGATTCATGCGTTCAGACTCCCTACCCGAGTCTAACGGTAGGATTTACCATAAATTTTCAGAAACGCTTGGGATGCTTGTGCGACTTCTTGTGGTGCTTGCGGCCTGTAAATTTGCTGTCAGCTTTTCTCTCAATCCTAGAGATGCGAAGCACTCACGATGGTGGGAAGGGCCGTGCTGTTTAGCTCCTTTGGGAGATCCAACGGTGGATCCAGACGCATTGTTGCAAGCGATTCCGAGTGCCTTCTTGATCGCAACCAAAACTTGCTCGTTGAAACCGGTAGAGTCGAAGATCATCCTGAACATAAACAATTAGATCATAGTCAAAAAGACTGGGAGAGGAAATGACGAACACTCCAGCGAGGCCTTTGGACTTCGCGTAGGACTGAAACAAAAACCCCTCAGCTCACGTTGGATGACTACTGAAGTGAAATGACTGAAAGTGACGTACAGCTTTGGCAGCGGCGGACCGAGAATCGTCGTAGCTTATGAACTCCAGAGACTGGTTATTGAAGAGGAAAGGTGTGCTTGTACAATCGTCCCAGTATCGACGATAGCCTCCTTCTCCAGTCAAGCCATCCTGCGATAAGATCTAGACCATATCATCAAGAGTCAGCCTCCACTTCGACAAGGCGAATAAATTTTGCACTTGCACCGTCCGCGATGAGGTTTTTGTAAAGCCAAGATCCGCTCCAGCCGGTTTGGTTGTTCCCGCAAACATCGGCAGCCGTAGTATATACATCAGTGTGATCACCCTGTGCAGTTTGATCCGTCTTGTTTTGATACAGCAGAGACTTGAAGCCGTCCACCTCCGTGACGGCGAGGGTGGATGAGAGGGTGGTGAAGGAGTGTGAATAAGCAGGAATACCTCTACCATACCATGTTAGGTTAGTCAATATCGAGTCTGACGATAAGAAAACCAGCTTACAAGAGGATCTGGTTCGCAGGGAAGCCGGCGTCGAGCCAATGGGTCACGGAGTCTGTCGCGCTGTAATCGGCGAGACAGGTCTTGAGGGGAGAGTTGGGAGCTGTAGTGGCGTCCCAGTTTCCGCTGAAATCCAGAGGTCAGAAGTCAGTATATAGCAATCTAGATGAGTGCCAAGCTCTCAACGTACCCTAAATCATACTACGGATCAGAAAATCAGCACCAACTTATCTACCAATTGAAAGGCAGCGTGCACCCACAGTCATCAGGTTCGCGTAGTTCAAGTACTTGGCATATTCGGCGACGCTGCTCAGAGCATTTCCGTCCGCACCAACAAAGCCAGTCGCAGACACGGCGGCCGTCAAGATTTTATCTTTTCCAAAGACCTGTCGAAGGACCTTGAGGAAAGCCAGCAAGTTCGCGGCATCACTCTCTCTGACGATGTTGCAGCCGATCCCTTGACTTCCTGGATACTTCGGTGGAAAGAAGGTGGTCAGCTGCCAATTCTAAGGAAGCACAGTGATACAAAGGAAAAATTACCTCCCAGTCTGTGCGGTTACGGTTTATCACTGGTCAGCGCCGAGATAGGATTTCATACAGGATGAAATACTCACCGAGATCAACGCCGTCAAACTTATACTTGTCCGCAAACTTCTTCAAATCTTTTGCAAGAGCGGTGCGATTGGCTGCAGACGCAACGAGATCGCTGAAATAAATTCCCCCGTCCCACCCGCCGACGCTGAACAATGCTTTCTTTCCATCTATAAGGGGGTATCAGCTTTAACTCACCCGGTGATTGCTCGGAATCGCGTACGTTTGTGAGCCGTGGGAGCAAAGGCAGCCAGATCAGCTTCTGACTGGCCATCGGGCAAGCCGAAGCCTGTGGGCGTCGTCTCCGTGACCTAAGTGAACATTTGGGGATTAGGAATATCCGCATCATTCAAGCCACACTGTTGCCCACGAAGTAGTACGCGAGGTCCGTAGAGTCCCAGGGGAAATCAGTGAGTGGCTGAATCTCCGAATTGTACGCTGTTAAGCGAGTCAGCTTCAGCGCGGCGCCACGGGGTGACTTGAGGAACTTACCAGGCCAATATTGACCACTGCGAGATGAAAGCGCATAAGTTAAAGTCTGAAAGGGAGAAGGCAAGAGAACACAGAGGTCTTACATGATCGGAGCTGCCTTGCCGGCGTGGACGAGATTGGATGAAGTGACGGTGACCAAGAGGGCGAGGAGTTTTGTAGTGACCATGGCGCTGACAGAAATATAGGAGCCTGTCGCTATATCCTGAGCTGATGTGGAGGGAGATGTAGTAAGAAGAGAGAGAGGCGACCGAGGAATCCCGCTTAATAGAGAACTCACAATACACCCGAGTCGCCGCTCGAAGTCCGTCAACCTCCTTGGCGATTCGGACGAACTTCTAGTGCTTCTCCTGTGATTCTGAGAACGTGTTTTGAAGCAAAAACATCGCTTCAGGAGAGAAAGATGTTTGGAAGCGGGAGAACGCGGGTTGGTGTCTAATGTCGCTGGAAGATCGAGAGCAAATTTGTGTGTGTTCTTTAATCCTGAAGCTGCTTCCCAGCCATCTGCACTTTCGGGTTCCATTGCCAGTCACAATCAGATATCACCGTTGCTGATCCGCCTAGAAAGAAGGAACGCACGTGCATCCGCGACGTCGCTGTGCGGTCCCGTCCTTTCGGGTGAGGTCGCCACAGGAGTTTGCCCCCTGGGTCCCCGCTGAGAGGTGCAGTAGTAGGTGCAGTATCGTCGCGAATCCTATAATTATCAGGAGTCAGTCATCAATGGACTCGTAATGAAACACTTCGATAGTGGGGTCGTGCGAACAAGAAGTAAGCGGCCGTCTTAGCGAGACGAACAGTCCCCTCTCTTGCTCAGCCAGACACCGGCGCGACCAATCAGCCTAAACAGACAGGCGAGATAATCTGAGGGCATGATCTGATTCTTCAGCATTATATTGCACAAGACGGACGTGAAAGGAAAGGCCGAAAACAGATCTGGGCACCGTCGGCAATGAAGTAGAGTGGAGGGAGGCGAAAGAAAGATTGGAGTTCAGACGACAGATTGAAAAACATAAAAAAGGTCGGGGTATAGAAAGCGGATTGAAAAGAGTAGTTGGGGAAAGGGAAGGGCATGCTTGTCGGACCAGCCGAGTCGAGCTGTCGGTTTACTTTCGTCGCTGGAAGGTTCTGCCGAGGGAGCTTGGTCAGCTTGGAGCAGGAGCGGAAGGATGAGTGGCGAACGTACTTATTCAGGAGTGTCAAAACTCGAGGGACGTTCAGTGAGACGTATCTGCGCGAGTGGTGAACTGTCAGTCCTGCGATCTTCACTACCTTGAACTTCAACACAAAACGAACTCGAGGTCAAGCATAGCCACACCATCCTTTTGCTGTGAAAGAGTGTCAAGTCAGCAACTTGTAGTTTGCGTCAGGGTATGTCAAAGCGCACCTTCTCGAGCAAGTCGTCAATCTTGAGGTCCATCTCCAAAATCGCCTTCTCCCGTCCTTTGCTGTAGATGGTGTGCCATCAGTCCTCGTTCTAAGCGTGAGTCAAGAGGAAAGGCAAGGACGAACTAGTGGAGTGCGATGAGGAACGCTCCTGGTGTTGGTGATCTACGAGTGGAGGAGCTTCGAGTCAGAAACGGCGCCACGCATTCGAGAGAATAGAACGAACGAAACCAAGAAGAAAATGCTCGGTCTCCTGCACCCAGTATAAATTCGGTAAGCAAACAAGCCACAAAAGATTCAAATAACTCCCAAGGAAATAGAAGAAGGACTAACCGATTTTCCGGCACATTGGTCTCCATAATGATCCCATCCTTCTCAAACTGAGCATGTGTAAACTTGAACGGACCCAACAACTGCGCCTTAACCGGTTTATTATCCTTGCCCGCGACACTGACAACTCCAACCCCCGAATTCTTCCCCTTCCCTCCACTCGTCTGCCTCACATTCTGCAAGTAAGCTTTATACTGCTCCAATTGACTCCTCAAATAATTATTATGATCCCCAATAGTCTTGAACACCGCTTCGAGGCTCCTCGTCTCCAGAACAACCTTTTCGCGTAAGTTCCCGAGGTGGATGAGCTCGTTGGTAACTTCGTCGGTAAGAAGTTTATACGAGTCCTTTCGGTCGACCAACCTCAGTTCCTCCAACTCCCTCAACATCTCCTTGACTTTGATCCCCTTCCTAACCAACATCGCATCTTTCGCCGTAGCAGCTCTCTCCGCAATACCGGGTAACACAACAGGTCTCCGATCCGCCAATTGTGGGATCGAACGAATAAGTTGGACGAATATCGACTTGGTCTCCATGTAAAGAATGTCGTTTTGTGTGATGTTGTTTTCGGCGAGAAGAGCGGTGGTGATGTCTTGAATTGGCATCTCCCAACGAGAGTAGAGAGGAAGTTCGATAGCTCGGTTTTCTTTGCGGGGGACTTGGGCGGGAGCTGGGCCCAGTTCGTCGAGGAGGATTCGAAGGTGTTGTTTGTCGTTTCGGGCCTGGAGTGGGGACGGAGTGGAGTGGGACGGTGGGGAAGAT
>JASZXU010000582.1:0-17734 GCA_035521515.1 Phenoliferia sp. Uapishka_3 | reverse complement strand
ATCCCACCCTCCGAGCCTCCAGGCGTTCGTTGTCCTCCACGGCGCATTCCTCCGCCGCGCCGGCTCCATCCGCCTCTTCCGCCTCCTCTTCTCTCAATGACCACGAAGCCTCTCAGCCGAACCTTTGGAAGGGGACTCGTACCGACGGAGGTGATTATCCTCTTCCCACAATGAAAATTGCCGGCCGAGCCGCACTGACTTCTGCATTCGATGTACAGGAGCGACGACCAACCTTATTGGAGGCGAATGGACCACTGGCGCTGGTGTTGAAAAGTGGATTGATGTCAATGATCCGAGCACTCAGAGAGTGCTCACTAGGGTACCGGAGACGAGTCAGGCGGAGATGACCAGGATTGTGGATCGCGCGCAGGATGCTTATATGGAGTGGAAGGACGTCAGTGTGCTCAAGAGGCAGGGGGTTATGCTCAAGTGAGTTTACCCTCCCTTCACCGTATCTAGACGGGGAGGCTAGGATAAGAGAGCCCGGGACCGAGTGGGGTTTGAAGGGATGCGGGACTGATAACTGCGACCCCGCACTCAGGTTGCAATCTCTCATCCGCGAACACCATGATGATATTGCTCGTTCCATCGTGCTCGAGCAAGGTAAGACTTTCGCAGACGCCAAGGGTGACGTTTTGCGTGGGCTTCAGGTCTGTCTCTTACCTCAAATGTTACTCCGCGGACCTCGTCTGATTCAACTTCCCCCAGGTCGTCGACGCCGCCTGCGCCATGCCATCCCTCATCATGGGCGAGAAGCTCGAGGTCTCAAAAGACATGGACACAGAGACGCGTCGAGTACCTCTCGGTGTTGGAGCTGCTATTTGTCCGTGCGTTGTTAAACGTCTACCTCGCGATTGCCAGAGTGTGCAGCTAATTGCGGTAAATTTTGCAGATTCAACTTCCCGGCCATGATCCCACTTTGGTCAATCCCAATGGCAATCGCTACTGGTAACTCACTTATCCTCAAGCCGAGTGAGCGGGACCCGGGAGCGGCAATGATCATCGCAGAGCTCGCGGAGATGGCAGGTGCGTTGTTTCGCCTTCCTCTGCGTTCAGCAAGCTTGTTTATAGAGATTTTGGTGCAGGTCTACCCAAGGGAGTTCTTTCAGTCCTGCACGGAACTGTCCCTGCCGTCAAATTCCTTTGCGAGGAGCCTCGCATCAAAGCTATTTCGTTCGTTGGATCTGACCGTGCTGGAAAATACATCTACGACACAGCTGGAGCGAACGGCAAGCGTGTACAGGCTAACCTTGGAGCTAAGAGTCAGTCTCATTTCGCTCAACTCCCAGCATCTACTTAACTCACCTGCGAAATAGATCACTGCATCATCATGCCGGACGCCAACAAGAATTTCGCACTCAACTCGATCGTTGGAGCCGCGTTTGGAGCTGCCGGGCAGCGATGCATGGCCCTTTCAGTCCGTGAGTGGACCAGATCACTCTCGATATTGGAGCTCTCTAAACGTTTTCCTCAAAGTAATCACTGTCGGTGACGCTCAATCATGGGTGCCAGAACTCGTGGAGCGAGCCAAGGGTCTCAAGGTCGGAAGCGGCTTTGATCCTGAAACCGAAATGTATGTGCACATTTCTTCTTATCTTTGCCACGGAACTAAATGTAACGTCTTGGCATAGTGGACCTCTCATCACCCCGGCCGCGAAGGAGCGCGCGGAGCGCCTCATCGCATCCGCAGAGCGAGATGGCGGCAAAATAACCCTCGACGGACGCGGAGTGGAAGTCCCTGGCTTTCCCAACGGAAACTTCGTGGGCGCCACAATCCTTGAGGTCGACACGACAATGGAATGTTACCAGGAGGAGGTAAGACGCCCTCCCTTTGAGTTTGGGAAGGAAGTAGTACTCACGACGACGTTTTTTTCCTTCAGATTTTCGGCCCAGTTCTCTGTATCGTCAAAGCTCGCGATCTCGACCACGCTATTGAGATCATCAACGCTAATAAATACGGCAACGGTACCGCCATCTTTACCCAAGACGGCGCTACCGCTCGCAAGTTTGAGCGAACTGCCGAGGCTGGTCAAATTGGTATCAACGTGCCTATTCCCGTCCCACTCCCTATGTTCGGATGGTCCGGAAACAAGGCTTCAGTCTTGGGTGGCGCCTCATTGTATGGAAACCTGTGCGTACACAAACAACATAACAGGCGAAACGATTCGAGTCCTGATGCCTTCGATTCAATTTTTCTTTTGCAGCGGAATCGAGTTCTGGACTCAACGCAAAACGACGACATCTCTTTGGAGGAGTGAGGATGCCATCTCGGTCAAGGCGACCACTTCGATGCCGACTCAATGATCACTTCAGAACGTCGTGTTGTAATGAAGGGATTTTGTCATAAGAAATACTGGAGGTTGACTTCGCATAGACTGGAATTTTCGTACCACGAGACGACTTGTTCGCCTTCAAGCTGGAATGTGAGCTCCGACGTCCGTCCATCCTTCAAAGCCTCCGTTGCGTGAATGTCTCTCAATCTCTCGCAGGCCCTCGATTTGTTCTTTTGTGATCGCTCAGCATGTGTCTTGATCGACAGATGTGTCAAGAATAAGTCACGGCAGCATAGGATAGGGACAGGGCCTACGAGGTGTGAGTAATGGCAATTGCGGTGCAGTGTGCAAGGCGGTCGATTGGTGTAGTTGGTTTATCACGTTTGCCTAACACGCAAAAGGTCTGCGGTTCGAGTCCGTGATCGATCATATGCAGGGCCTCCCACGCCATCATTCGCGAACGAGGCGCCGTTTTTTGTGGTTTTTTGCAGGTGCGTCGCGCTGTTACAATTGCACACGTAATATGTTTCTGATTCGAAGGGTGTCAAGGGGTGCAAGATATTCCCCCGTGTTCTACAAAATTGCTCATGTGCTTGTGCTTATTTCCCATGAGACCATAGAGGATGCAACGAGAGCTGCCAATTCTGACTACTGGTTTGTGTCGTTTTCCTCCAGTTCGAATAAAAGCCTGCGAGGATGAAGAAGAACTCCCAGAAAGTGAAGCAGGGATGGAAGCAAGAGGAAGGTGAAGAAAATTCCGAGGTGTCAACTGAGGGAAAACGCGGAAGGAGCACAAGTCTGGGGCGATTGTGAACGAGGTAAGAGTGTGTACGTTGACGAGGCAATAGCAATGCTATGGAATCTAAGGTAATATTCAGCAGTCATCTAGTAAGCTAGCTAAGCCACTGGGTGCTCGCCATAGACCGTTTGCGGAATCGGTGCCGCCCTACTCGAGGGGGCGCCACCATTGGCCGTCGGTTCTGGCGCAACATCGACGTGAACGTAGTCGTTCCATCCCCGCTGTGCCCAGGCTTCTCGTCGCTTCTGCATACTGTTTCGGTGAAGACCGATAAGATTCGTTGTCTTGGCGAGGTCGAGAGGACAAAGAACTTACAGTTCGTGCGCCCATCCCTTGATTAGTGGATGCTGAATCCGCGGCACGGTCGTCTCAAAGAACTGTTGCAGAGTGCGGATATTTTGAGCTACGCACAGTCAGATTTAGCATTGACGAGCCTTTCTGAGTTGGGATATTGCTTACAGTTCTCGTACTCGACACCCTGAACGCCTAGCTCAAATAAATCGAGATCTTTCGTGACTTTTGATTCCGGCGTTTTCCTATCTTCATACTCGTGCCAAAGACTTTGAATACGTAAACTTGGGATGGAGGGGTGGCCGAGGAGCCCACTGATGCGTTCCATCGCCTTCTGCGAAGATGAGGCGCGATTTCAGCGCGCGGTCATAGCAACAGAAATCCCACAAACCTCTTCCAGTACGAGCTTATCTTCCTTTGTGACGCCTGAGACATGCTCTGGCGTGATATCTATAAGCCACATTATATCAGCTTGTGTTCCATCGTGTCCATCCTTGGAACGGCGACGCACCTCCAACGTCCGCCTCCGCCATGTCGTGCACCAGTGCCAACATCATGACTCTGCACCACAATAGAGCAGTATTAGAAGGCTCCCCGGGCTTTACGAAACATGCTTGAAGTACTTTGAAATGTCGAGCCCTTCTCCAGGCAACACTAAGGCCATCATCGCCATCCTACTCCCCCAACATCTGGTTAGTACAACCGAGCAGGTTCGGTGTAGTACTATTCACGCACCTGTACATGTGATCCGCGATAGATTCTGGCTTATTGATGCCGTGATTGACCCAACCCGTTCTCTTTTCCGTCTTTCGAAGATGACCGGCGAATGAACGGTGTCAGGACGCGTTGCTGGGCGCGAGAGAAGCTCTGGTGCTCACCTTGAGCTTCTCGATGGTGTGGAAGAACTCGAGCATGTTGAAAGAGCTGGCGGGAGAGCTCGCGGCAGAAAGAGTGGCGGCGGTGGAGGTTGAGGCAGCGTCCATAGCGTGAGAGTCGTTGTGTTTCTAGTATTCGGTTTGATAGGGGCAATCACAAGGATTTATGGGAGCTTGAGTTAGCTTGAGTCGACTGGTTCGCGGGAAAGATTGGGGATAGGAACGAGCGAGGGCGCCTTTTCGCAAATCAAGAGCGTCCAAACGCAGCATGCCAGTGGCGGCCGAGCCGCGAGACATCCGACGCGAGTTCACCTCTTCTGCGGCACAGAACATACCTTCTCAGGCTTAACATTGCTATTAATTGTTTGACCGCGCTTTCTCCTTCCACCCAACCCATACGACAAAACGGAGGGAGCCAATACCGTCCTGTTCCTCGGGAGGAAATATAAGCCTGGCGACAGTCCAGCCCAACCTCAACCACTCCCTCAGAAAAAGCTCCAGTGGTTCGTTGTCCCTGAGTTCTGACGCGACAAGCGCCACAGTCTGAGGTCCAGCGAGGTTGTCGATAGTCCGCGCCAGCGGCACAGAGATTGCTGGATTGTAGATGCAGTCTGCGGCAACGATAAAATCTGGAAAAGGGGCATCCTCCGTCGTTCGATTTGACGAGTTAGGGTTTGCGGCCAATCGTGCAGCCTCGAGACTTTCATCAATCCAATCCACTTCGCGGACGAGCCCTAGCGGAGGCTCTCCGACCTTTGCATTTTTCCGTCGGTTGCGTAGCAGGAGATCTAGTGAGGCGAGCTGGTCGCTGAAAGTCCAACTTTTCACTGTAGAACCGATTGCTAGTCCGAGAAAGCCAGTGCCGGAGCCCAGCTCGAGCACGGAGCCAGTCGACCAGGTCGGGAAGAGTCGTTGTGGAGGGGGGAAATGATGTTGCGCTAGGATGTATTTGGCGAGATGAAGACTGTGGTAAGGGGACAAATTGGGCTCAGTATTGACCCTGGCTCTGTGGTAGCGACGAAAACTCACCTCACTCTCCACAGCACGGAACCTTTCAATATGTCAGATCACGGTCGACAAAAGCGCCCGATGCAACGCAGAAAACCCCGCTCACCTGTATCACCAGGCCGGTTTCGCAAACTCCCAAGATCCTGATACAATTCCAGCTCAACCGTGACCTGTTTGCGCTCCTTCTTCGCCTTCTTACCCTTGGCGCTCCGCTCGACATATGAACCCTTCTCCCCACTCGCCACTGCTCGTTCCTGGACTGAGATGGAAATGGGGATCATATCCTCGTTTGATGTGACGGATCCCAAGCCGTCATCTGCCAGGACGCTCTTTTGCTTCTCCATGTAAAGCAGAAAGATCTTCAGGTAAAGTCTTGGTAAGCGACGAACGTGGCTGTGTAGTCTAGGAGCTGCTTACCTCTTCGTCTGCATCCTCCACTAAGAATGAGCCTGCTGGAAGGCAAACATTTGATGGTGTCGCGAGAATGGCGTCCGCGGGAGCCATACCAGTAGGAAGAGGAGGCGCCCTTCCTGCTTCCTGCCTATCGTTCAGGGCGAAAAAAAAGGCGACCGTTGAGGATTGTGCTATTGATTGTTGCGTATGTACTTTATGAAGAATAGAAAGAAAGCAAGGGATTGCAAGGGAACGGATGTAACGGCGGACCTGGGTCTTAGACAATCTTAGATCGCAGTTTCCCATTCTGGCAGGTCTTTGCGTCTGCGTCGCGTCCCGCCCACCTCATCTTTTGTTATCACATTCGCAAACCCAGGAGGTCGACTCTTGCGCCTTCAGACAGCCTAAGCTCACTCCCTCTCATTACCTTCGAGGCGTACGGTAGATCTCACGGCCGAAGCGTCACTCTCGCGGGCAACTTCGATCCGTCAACAACTTTGTAAGCCACAGCCCATCTTGGGAGGGATGTGGAATCAATTGAAGTGATGGGGCTTGAAGAGCGCGGCAGGAAGATGGAGGAGGGATGACTTTGAGGTGGAGCGTGCTTCAGTTAATCGTGACTATCCATGGAGACTGAGGACTCCTCCGGAGTGGGGCAAAACGATGCAGGAGTAGCTGCTCGGCTGGGGAACACTATGCAGACTCTCCCCTTCATCATCTCTCACTTTGAAGAGAACGGAGAGCTGCGATTTTGGATTTATGAGTAAGATCCGTGCACGAACCAAAACGAACGGTGGGCGGGTCAAAATATCGAATGGGAGCTATTGGCGCAACCACGTCTACTTTGATCACTTACTGGCTCTCTTGACTAACCACTTCTCACTACCTCGTTGTAGATTGGCCGAATTGTCCCGCGCCTCCCCACTCCTGCCCCACCCCGACCACCAACGTACTCCGAGCGCCTCTCTCCGCCCCCTTCCTTTTTCCTCCAAACCGCCACGGGGTTCCTCGCCACTAGCTTTCAAAACTTCCCCCTTGTCCACAGCCACCCTTAATTCCTCACCATGTCCTTTCTCTCCCGCTTCACCTCAACCAAGCGCCCCGCCAAGAAAGTAGACGATGCCCCCGCAGCTTCTTCTATGGCTTCAACATTGCCCATATCTCTTGATCTTCCAGACCTTCCGTCACCCTCATTCGCAAACGGCCACTCTTCTACACCCTCCGCGTCGTCAATTGCTTCTGGAAGCGAGCGGGGCGGGGCATGGGTCCGTGTCACTGAGCCATCGGGCGAAGGAAAGGAAGTGACACGAGCTAGGGAAGAATTGGAGAAGAAGAAGCTGGGCAAGGCAAGATTGGGCGTTGCTAGTGCAAACGTGCTGATGGATCTGTGTTCCCAAGTCGTTCGCGAACGTGGTGCGTATTTATTCTTTCTCGAATCCTAGCGAGGTCGGATCAGATCTGATTGAATCGGAATATAGGTTCGACTACGCTTGGAATTTACCGGCCATACCGTCTCGCAGAGGACGCTCGCGAGATTCGCAAGCTGTCCCTCCTTTTCCTCGCCTACTCCGATGCGGCTACAGCTCCCGCTAGCACAAGCGGTCATTCGGATAGTGTCGCCAGAGATCTTTTCGGAGCAGGCGAGAACTCGAAGGAAGGTTTCCTCAAGATTTTCCAGGACGAACTCAAGTACGCCAGCGTTCACGACGTGATCGGACTTCTTAAATGGGTCCGTTTTCTTATTCCATTGCGTCTTTAATTCTGGTCCATACTCATTCTGCTCTTCATTTTGGCAGGGTCTTCGTCATCTTCGCTACTCAACGTCTTTCTCCGGAAACGCCACGAACCCATTGACTTGGTACACCACGTTTCTCCCCCTCGCTGCTCCGCCAGATTCCTTCACTACACACCTTCTCCCCACGTTACCCGCATCATCTCAATCGCTCCTCCTCTCGACCCTTTCCCTCATCGAACCCATCGCCGCGCAAGCAGAAATCAATGCGATGGGGGCTCGACGCCTCTCTCGCAACCTCGGGGCCTATTTATTCGGAGCACTGGATGCCGATTCTGCGGGGAAGGAATGGACCGACGCCTACTCGAAGTGGGTGGCGGCCGGGAATGCGATGGAGGGGACTTTCAAGGCGTATCTGAGAGCTCAGGGCGTTGAAGGATTGCCCAGGAGGTTGAAGGAGGTCGTCGGTGCTTGGCCGAGAGAGACGGGACTCGAAGGTCGAAAAGTCAAAGTTCTTAAGATCGAGATGGTCACTACGGGAGAATGGCGAGAGTCGGGAGTCAATGATCAGGCGACTGGCTTAGAGGGTGCAGATGGTGCTCGAAAGCGGAGAAAGCCGCTTGTCATCCTCAGCGAAGCTTTTGAAGCAAAGGTTGATGGCGCTGAACCAGCGGGAGAGAAGGCATGGGCCGCTGTCAAACAAATTGGGAAAGGAGCACCGCTTGACATCCTTTCCGACGAAACAACGCGCATCCTCGAACTCGTAGGGCTCGCTTCTACGCCCAGTCCAACATCTCCGACACTGTCAGATCTCCTCAGTCCTCCAACCTCACCCTCTCGACGCCGTTCCTTCTCGCACGACCCTACCCTCAGCTCCCTCTCCGAAGAGCCTCAGGCAGGATCATTCTCGCCATACGGAACAACTGGACGTTTCGCCCATAAATCGGTCGGAAACCTTGTCGCCTCGAAATCGAACACTTCTTGGTCCGACTTTGCCGCCAGTGGTTTTGGGGACGAACTTCCGAGCGAGTTGGGCCTTCTCCCGGTCAGAACACCTTTCAACAGGGCGCAGACTATCGGCCCTTCTTCAACAAAATCGTCTTCCCGTCCTTCATCTTCGCCGAGGTATCCATCCGAGGGTTCCGCTCCAGTAAAGCCTCGCCTGCCTTCACCAAAGCCCGTCTCGACCATCAAGTCCATACAAGTGCTCTCAATCGACGATGAGTTCCAGGATTTTTTTCTTGACACTTTAGTCGATCCTGCCTGCGACGCATGGCCATCGTTCTTCCTTTCGGATTTGAATGCTTCTGTGATCGCCGAACTCGCCGCCATCGGAATTTCTGTTGACCACCTCCTCGTCTCCGAGGTCCTCGTGCCTCTCGAGCCAGACCTTCCCCTACCGCCTAGCCTGAACCGTTCGCTCAGCAATCGTAGTACGAAGGCAGGAAGTATTGCCGACTCTACGCTGTCCCGCCGATGGAACAAACGCATGTCATCCCTCTTCACGCCCAGCATCTCGTCAAAGCGCTTGACCACTAGCGGTGCCGGCCTCGCTTCAAGCGACTCTCTACCCCCACCACCCGTTCTTCCAGCTTCGCCACCTGAGTCTCTTCGAAAGAAGAAATCTTCGAGAGGCGTTGTCCCACCTCTCCCTACTCTATCGCCTGTCCACACCAACGGCACATCCAAGTCGGACGCCCCAATCGAGGAGAAAGCACTGCCAAAGCCTCTCCCCGTCGAGAAAGACGATCCCCAGGTGCCTGCAAAGGTTGAAGCTATCCCGGAAGTCGTCCCTGTCACGCTTGCGAAAGAAGACAAACGAACTTCCTCACTGGATCATGCGACGCCTGTTTTTGTTGTCCCGGCTCCAGCTCCAGCCCCAAGCCCTCCCATCAGCGAGGAGTCTTCGGCGAGACCCGACTCTCCAACAGCACCCGACATCCCCGAAAAAGCTGTCAACACAGCTCCCGCGATCCCACCAAGAAATAAGGCACGTCTCAGTTCCACCAAGGTGCCTACAGTAGCACTACTCGCCGCTGGCGGAGCCATATCAGCCGCCGTGTTTGCCCGCGCAAGCTCCGACACACAAATGCCGGATGACAAGACCCCCCGGAAGTCCGTCGAACTTCCTCCGATCTCGAGGGAGGAGGGAGACTTGCACGAGGGTCACCCAGCGGAGATGTCAGAGGCGAGGACACTTCCGGAGGCGGAGCCAAAAGAGCCGAGTGATGGTATTGATGATAAAGCGGGGGATGACTCGCTCAAAGGAACCGAGAAGCTGGAGCCGGTCGAATCTAATGTCGAGAAGGAAGTGGCGCCCGAAATTCCGACTATGCCAGAGCAGTCAACCGATGGAGCGCGAGAGTTTGAAGCGGCCATTTCCACTCACTTGGCCGAGAAGGAGGGAACTGTCTCAACTCATGGGAACGCAGCTTCGCAAGCCGAGGCAAATGAGACGCCTCAAGCTGAGGGAACTAACGTCGCGCCGGAAGACACAGTAGAGCCCGTCTCGACCTCGCCAGAAGCGCCTACCGTGAAAAGTCCGTCAATAGTTGAAGAGGCAGATGATCCCACATCGTCCTCAACAGAGCGTAAGGCGTCTGTGGAAACGCTCAGGAAATCACCTGTCGAAGCAGAGAGTCCCGGTAAGTGCCTTTTTCAACGTATTACCACCTTACGCTCATTGTCGCTTCTTGATTTCTAGAAGGAGTGCAGGCGCTCGAGCAAACCCAAACATCCGAAGAAGCTCTTCCTTCCTCCGAAGTCAGTACACCGACGCCTTCCACGCCTGCGTCTATGGACACAACCCCGACCAAAGCCAGACCTAATCCAGGTGCGAGTCTCGGCGGATCACTGGCTACCGTCCTCTCCAACTCCTCAGAAACGTCAACTATGGCACCTCCTTCCTTAACGTCTGGCAAATCGAAGAAGGGGGGCTTTCTTGGGAGTTCGGCGATCGGAGGACTGCTACGCCGCAAGAAGAGCTCAATGACGAGCGAGGTCAAGGTCGAGAAATTGACAAAGGCGGAATTGAAAGAAGCGAAGAAGAAGGAGGCGATCGAACAGAAGAAGGAGGTGCCACGACCGGTTTCCTCGGTGCGACAGCGTGTTCTCGAAATCGAGGCCGCGGCGAAGGCGGAGGCTGCCGCTGCTTTGGCCGAGGAAAGCAAAGAGACCGTCAAACCGTCTGTTTCAGGCTCTTCAAGCTTTGTCGACATTCCTTCGGCAGGAAAATCGGCTAGCTTTGTCGAAATACCAGCGGCAGGACACTCTTTGGTTTCAGAGCCAGCCGCGGCGGACTCTCCAGTTAGCCTGGACGACGTTCAAGCCCCGTCAACTACGCCGACTCCCGCGTCAGCAACCGCTCTTCCCCTCCTCGACGACCGAGACAACCAAGCTTCCTCTGATGACGCCGAGGCAACTGCTCCCATTCCACTCGCCGTCTCAGAAGGCTCTTCGCCAGTCGACACCCACGCAACGCCGACGCTGGAGAAACACTCGGAGCTTCCCACATCCCCTACGCATACACCAGCACAACGGACCGAGACTCATGCTCCCGGGGCACTAGAGCTCGAGCATCATTCCGAAAAAAACGAAACGCTCCACTCGGGGGCTTCGACTCCCAACTCTGGAGGTTCGCACTATTCGCACGCTGCAGGGGAAGCGCTGGCGCCAGTGTTGAGTCACTCTTCTTCGGTGCCGTCCCTCGCGGAAACGACAACCTCCTTCCAAACAGCCGATTCTGAACAGTCCCTGTAGCACTTTGTCGGTTCCTCTCCTTTCTAACCCGATACCACTCTTTTCACACTATACCCACTTTCGCGCCGTCTGTTACCCCCAGTTTGAAAATCAAATTCGTTGCAGTAGCGGGGGTTGTAACAGTCTTTCTTGCTATTTACTTCCTTGTCTTTTCAGGTTCGTCGGCATAGGCGAAGGCTTGACACTGCGAAGCGTCGAAATGTGGACTTCGTTCTGATTCGCCTTCGTTAGATCAGATGTTGCTGTCGTGCATGTCAAGTGATGATTTCATTGCTCCGAGGAAGATAGCAGAGATCTTCTCAGGGCTCCGACTGATTCGCAGACTGAAGTGGTAATGGAGGTTAGGTTTATGCGCAACTTGCTTTGGTATGCTTCCGACGTACGCGGAGAATAAAGAAGTCGAATCCGGTCTCCCCTCACGCTTATCAGAAGTCGGTACACTTGCCACCGTACGACCAGTCACCTGCACGAGTGATTGGGAGTCAGCATGCGATCAACTGGGCTGCAGTCGGGCGTGAATGACCTACCATGCGCTAGCGGGTTGCGTTTTGGACCTCCAACCTCTCCAGTTTCTGGGTCGATGTTGCCCTCGAATGTAGGCTTAGGCTTCTTGCGGAAGTCGGGGTGCATCGCCAAGTCCTCCATCGAGATCTCAAGCTCCTGGTCGTCCTCCTCCATGCCCTCGGCTGCCTTACTGGCGGGTGCATTGACTCGTCGGATAAGCTCCTCGAACTCTTTTTGTTGCTGCCGGGGCAGCATAGGTGGGCCAGGTCGCGTGGTGAACTCGCTTGATGAGTGGCGCACGGTAACGAGGGAGGGTGTAAGGCGCCATGAGGCAGGGGAGGCGAGGGGAGCAAGTGCTCGACGAAGGAGTGGGAAAGTCATTTTGTGTGTTCTTCGTATAGGTGTTGATGAAGGGGGGAGTCGCGTCGGGAGAGACGAGCGAAAGTCGGAAATCAGTTGAGACCGGGTCCGGATCGAGCCGAACTCTGGTGGCGCAGAAGCATTTTTGGACAGGCCGGAGAAATAATACCATTGACAGAACGGCAGCGTGCTTCAACAAATTCAGGCATTCAGAAAAACCAAAGGCAAGTCGCGATGGAGCCGCGACCTGTCACATCCCGGCCATATGTAGCTGCGACACTCGAGCGAAGCAACAAACAAGCGGTCGACAGTTGACAAGCAAAATCACCGTCCTTTACCAAAAATCGTCCCCACCGTCCCCACCGCCACCCTTCTTCCCAGCTTTGCCCTTGGGTGCCGCTGTCGCCTGCTTGAGATACGCTTCGACGATCTACATTTCGGAAGCTCGAATTAGTGGCTATCCGGTATCATAGTCTGAAAGTTCAGTAGTACCTGCTCTCCATCGGTGGACTCTTCGGGACCTTTGTCATCCCGGATGCGAAGAAATCGTGGAAATCGCAGAGAAATCCCGCGGTCCTGCGAAACGCCGTGTTCGGAACACTAGATAATACAGAGTCAAAGATGATCGGATGTCCATACAAGGTCTGTCACAAACCTGTCTCTTCGCAGCTGGGTAAATTGGACTGAGACTCAGGTCGGCAGCGAGGACTTCCCAGACCATCGTCGGCTCAAAGTAGATGTCGGGGTCCTTACTTCCTCCCTTGTTGACGTACTGCGTGAAAACAGGATTGAGAGAGCTTCATCTTGAATTGATCCGTGGGCGGCTTACAGCTTTCTTTCCAGCCAGCTCAAGCGGCTTGAGGAAGTTGTAGTGACTCGTGAGAACTTCCTCGCTGAAACCCGTCCCAATCTTGCAGATGAGCTGATACTCCTCGTCTTCAGGATCCCAGCAGGCGAGATAAAACGCCCCGTATACGTTCGTTCGCTTTCCCTTGCCGTAATCAGCACCGACAACAACGAGGTCGAACTTTAGGCCGAGGCGTCAGCTCGCGCAAAACAACGGTGCACAATAGCACACTCACCGAATCTCCAACACCAGCGAGATAATCTTTCTTGAGCTACAGTCAAGTCTTAGTCGATCAAGTCTGATACTTCATTCGAAAACTTAAAACGAACCTTAAGCCAATGAATACTCCTGCGACTAGGCTCATAGCTCGCCCCCTCGCCTTCCAGCATCTTGACCATCAATCCCTCACATCCATCCTTGATACTTTTGTCGAGGAAGATTTGGATATCATCGACATTCGTAGCGTCGTCTGACGTCGCGAAGGCGAATTCTCCCTCGACAGGCTGAAGTGACTCATGGAGGAGTTCGCGGCGACGCTCCAGGTTCTCGCCGAGAAGAGGCTGACAAGAGTAACATGTGAGCTCGATAAAACTTGGATGATAGTTTGTGATGAGAACAAACCTTTCCGTTCAGGTAGAGAAGATCAAAGGCAAAGAGATGGACCTTGACGGTGATGTCCTCGGCTTTGACATCCTTGCGTTTCCTGCGACTAAGCTCCTGGAAGGGCAGAAGTCGCTCCGTCTCCTTGTCCCACGCGACTGCCTCCGCATCTATCACAAACGATTTGGTGCCCTCCTTGATGCACTTTGGAAGCTGGACGACGATGTCAGGGTACCTATTCGAGGGGGATCAGACGAAACTTGGGTTGACGTTATGAATGGAAGACGAACTTCACACTCATGTCCTCCGAGTTACGACTGAAGACCTTGATAGCACCATTTTCGAGATAATGCACCTGCGCACGCTCGCCGTCGTATTTGTACTCGCACGTAAACCGCTTGCCTTCGAAGCGGTCAAGGACTTCGGTGATGGCCTTGGTGGGCTTGGCGAGCATAGGCTTGAGTGGAATGCCTAGGAGTGCGATGATGAGTTGAAGAAAACTTCGCCAAGGAAAGGGAACCGACCAGGCGTAAGGTAACAAATCTCCTTCAAATGGTGGATCCCCTGTTCAAGCAGAGCTGGAATGACGAGGTCATAAGATGGAATCTCCCTACACAGATGCCAGTTCTTCCTAGTCAGTCCAAAGACTAGGCAGTCCAAAAAATAGGAGCTTGATGTAACTCACGAGAAGACCTGCTTCACGATTTCAGATCCAGCCTCGAGCTCTTTCGCCAAGCGTTCTTTGGACCACTTCTTCCCATCCTTGACTGCACCCGCTTTCACAATAGAGTGCGACAAAGAGGTGAGAACGGTCCTTTCTGCTAATCCGATACGCAGCTTTCCCTCGAGACTTCGGATAAGGAACTTGGTCTCCGAGTCGACGCATGCGGCGAGGAGCTTTTTGATTTCGGCCACTTTGCGAGCTTGAGACTGTAGGTGAAAGTCTGTGTGAGTCAATACAAGAATCCAAAAGGTCAAAATCAGCGCACGTCTTTGCCAGAGGTTTTCGCAATGAGGGTGAGGGCTTTGAATACGCCAACGAGGGTCAGTGGCTTGGGTTTGAACAAAGTGGCTTGCGTCTTGCGCGAATCCTATTCGGTAACTCGATACGGGTGAGCACAAGTTGGTTCGTTCTAGCGCACCCAAAGAACGGCGTCTCGGACTTACCTGCGCAACCTTGCCGAGGTCTCCATCCTTCTTGTACGCTTCCTTGACTTTCGCGAGGGTCCTTCCGGTACTCTCCCCGATAGCCTTCATGAGGATAGACTCTCCAATACCAAGCTCAAGAGGCTCGTAGTCGGGGCAAAGCTAAAACCGAGGTGAGTGGCATCAGCCTTCGCAGCAAACGACCTTTGAGCTGTAACAATACGAACGCGATTAATGCAGAGATACACAGCTTTGAGGAGATCTTCAGGTGTTTTTTCGATGACTTCGACCAGGAACGTTGTAAGGAGGGCTGAAATCTCGAGACGTTTTGTCGTCTGGCTGATTGCGTCGAACGTCGCCGTCAGAGCGCCGTAAGGAACGGGTTCCCCAGCTTTCCACTTGACGGAGGTGCGGCCGACAGCCTTGCTGGTAAAAATCTCTGCTCTGAAGATGACAAAGGGTCAGATCCCAGCTCCGAAAGTATACTGTGATAAACGGTGGCGTACAGCTTAGTCGATGCGCCTTCTTCCTCTTCACTATCATCTTCCTCCTCCTCCTCATCTTCATCGTCATCCTTCGCTTTCCTATCCTCATCCTCATCTTCATCTGCCTCAACCTTGGCCTTTCCTTTGCCTTTGCCACTATCGACTGGTGGCGTTGGCTTCGCACGCGGAGCAAAGAACGACCCCGCCGCCGGCTTCGGCTTCTCCTTCTCCTTAGTGCTCGCCTTTGGCTTCTCGTCTTTCTCGACTGCCTTCTTGGTGGGGCTTTTGTTTGCTGCCTTCGGAGCTGAGGACGACGAAGATGCGGGAGTTGGAGATGCGAGCTTGACCGGAGTTGGTGTGGAAGTAGAAACGCTATCCTTTGCGGTTGAGGTTGCCGGAGTTGGGAGAGGCTTGACGTCGGGAGAAGGTGGGACTGAGTGGAGAGCCGAGTGTCAATAGTGGGCCGCGACGAGCTGAGCGAGCGCGTGAAGGTACCTTGCGCGCCGAGCTTCGCCTTTTTAGAAGCAGAAGCGCTCGTACTGGCGTGTGGCTCGTCGTTATCGGATGTAGAGATTGTGATCGGCCGCTTCTTGCTGAAATCTGTGCCGAGGTTGCGGACAACGAGTCAGCCCCACACCCCCCGGCTGGTCACCCACCCTGAGCCCAGGTCGTTCGACAGAAGCCGAGAGCTCACAAGTCTGATCTGCGTCTGCCGCACCATCGACCTCCATGTCGACCTTCGCATTGTTGTGGTCGCCGTGGACGGTGGCCATGTCTGATCGAGGCTTGAAGGCGGAAGCAAGTGATTGCTGGCGGGGCTTAGAAGGAGGTTGGCCAAGGAACTTGTTGAGCGTCTTCTGGCCGATTGGAGGAGATGCGTCGCGCTTCTTCTTGCCAGTCATTCACTGAGATCCAAGATAGGGCACCGCGCGACAGCTGGACGCGCTTTGAGATCATTCTGGGGGTGCCTGCCGAAAACGTGAAATCTCTGAAGGCCCCCTGGTCGTCCTCCCACCGACGAAAAAGCGACACATCAAACGTGCTAAACGGAGAGCTGATTTAGACTGTTTCCTTGCTTACAGCTTTTCGTCCTTTTTGCCCGATGCGGTTCGTCCGCAAGTTACGCGGCAGTAAGAACGAAGCCGGTGGCGTGAACGTCAAACGTCTCAGCTCAGTAACAAATTTACTCGTCCCCTATCTTCAGTACGTACTGTCGTTCTTATGTACGTGTGGCCGTGCTTCAAAGAACAAGAGGTACAGTAGAATCTCCGTCTCCGACCGGGGTAAAAAGCCACCTAGCCGGGCTAGTGAGCTTGTGACGCATGATGGCGGTTCGTGGGGGACCCAAAGCGAGCCCCACCTCCAGTCGCGTGGTTGGCTCTCCTCTATACGTTCAGCTTTCCTTTCCCCATCTTTCATCAGCTCCCCCGATTGTGAGTTTTTGCCCTCACCCGTTGACCACTGTCGCTCATACTTACACCTCGCATTGTCAGAAGTGCGATGCGTCGTTCGAATTCCTCTCCTTGGACCTGGCTCCTACTCGGCGTCTTCTTTCTCGTCGCAGAGATTCAAGGAGGGTGCGGACCTTTCGATAACACTGGGTATGCAAGTTGCTCGATTGGAAACCGCACCTACCTGCTTCATCAACCGCCACAAGTCCAAACCGGCGCCGTACACGCCCTTGTAGTCAGCTTTCACGGCGCCACGGATACTTCGGCCATACAAGCGAAACTCTCCCAATTCAGCGACCCCGGTCTACGCCTCGGCGGATATTCGATCTTCGCGGCGTATCCTCAGGGAGTTAACGGTACTCGAGGCACTCCAGCTTGGGAAGGAGCGCCATATGCTGCTGAAGGCGTAGATGATGTAGGTTGATCTTCAACGTACGGGGTTTGCGTCGACTAAAGCCGACTCTCGTGTCTTGACAAAGGTTCAATTTTCTCTCGCTATCATCAAAGACGTCTCCGACCTTACGCGCGGCGCTATTGATCTGTCTCGCGTCTATGCGGCCGGGAAATCCAATGGGGGCGGTTTTGTTAATCTACTGTGAGTAGAAGATCCTGCCAGAGCTTCCGGATCTGTGACTGATGTGACCCATTGAGAACAGGGCCTGCACGAAGGGATCTGCCGATGTATTCGCCGCCTTCGCGGCGGTGTCGCCTGCGCTGTACAATGGCACTCGAGCGTTCCATGGATGCAAGCCTGGCAAGTATTTTTTAAGGAAAAACGTCTTCATCTTCTTTTTCTGACGCCAAAAAAAACTGTAGGCCGACCGATTCCCTTGCTCTCATCTCATGGCACGTCCGACCAAACAATCCCGTATCTCGGTCGCACGGAGAGCAACAACTCAATCGCCAATGCCACCCCCGATATCTATTCTTGGAGATCGCTATGGGCACGTCGAAATGGATGCGAGGTTCCATTCATCGCGCTTGGAGCTCAGCCGACTTCAGTCGAAGAGCCTTTCGTCAACGCCACGCGATACAGGTATGATTGCCCTGGGAGCGACTTAATCGGCTTCACTGTCGGGGGACTGGGACACAGCTGGCCAACCACACTAGGGTTAGATCCCAGTGGCGCCCCAAACAACACTGCGTCTTTCAACCTCACCTCCACTAGCATCATTCCCTTCTTTGACTCGCACACCCTCCCCTTAATATTG
>JASZXU010000581.1:0-17778 GCA_035521515.1 Phenoliferia sp. Uapishka_3 | reverse complement strand
CCGTTTGAAGAACCCGCCACCCCTTCTATTTCCTCCTCCAGGATCTGTCCAAATAAACCATTTACGCTTAGCAGAAAACCTCGCCTGACCTCCAGGCTCCTAACGCGAATTATACTCACCACAACGTCACCATCCGCCACTACATCTACGTTTCCATCCCTCTCAAAGTTCCGCGACGCGATAGCATACCATTGTCCATCTACGTACTGCCGTCAGCGATGCTCGTCCCGAGGAAGAAGAAACAGCACCATACGCTTCCGCCTTATCAACTCTTCGTCCCCAGCCATTCGGGCGTGCTGGTACAAGAACTCCTCCAGCGTTGCACTAGTCTCTCTGTATAGACGCGCTAACCCGTTGAGAACGATCATCTTCAGAAAGCGAGAAGAGAGAGTCAGGCTTAAGCAATCTCACGACAGAACCTTGTCGTACGTACCATATCCTGCCGCTTGACCGGACCAGGCCATCCAGCTTTCCGCGCCGACGAGAAATCATGCATGTATAGCATCAAGGCCACATCTCCTACGTTCCACTTCCGACCTGCTCTTGTGTCAGCCCGCTCCTGGGTCAACAGGCCTTGCATTCTCGGCGACGTACGTTCTGCTTCGGCCATCCGTCGCCCAATCACGCCGTCCACCACCGCCCGATACAAAACCTCGAGCATGGCAGGCGAAGTGTATCCGAAGGTCTGTGAGAACATTTCCAACGTTATGATCTGTGTGAGGTCGGCTTCAGCTTGAGTCAGGCGGGATACTCATCTCGACTTACCACTGCGGGCGGGACTGTCCGCTCGCCAAGGTGATCAGGGGTGTAAGTCGGGAGATGGAACAGTCGCCGGTAGGTGTATGCCAAAAACGGTGGGTCCCACTCCATAACGCGTCGCGAACTAAGGGAGAGCGAGAGACTAGAGGATGGAAAAGAACGCGCGCGGCCAACTTTGCGATCGAGAGTTGGCGGCGACCCCTGAGACGAAGTTCTCCTTTTGGTCTTCTCACCTCCTCTGGCGACTTGCACCCTCCCCCTCCCAGTCGCACGGGGTTCCAGAATGATCAGCGTATGTTTCCACATAACACAGTACTTTAGATACTCGCTCGGTCAGTTTCACTCTGCGGCAACGATGTGACTGTAGCAGCTGTGCTGACGTCGATTGCAGAGTCTAGTCCAGTGGACGTCCAGATCAGGAATTGATAACGCGTTCTAGCTGCCTAATCGGTTTCCACTCTACAAATATTCTCTCACTTGCGGTGTCCTGTCGAGTTCTCGTGAGCGCAGCGCGAGATAATTGGAAAATCAAGGTGAATACGTACCTCGAAGTGCTCAATCAAGACGTCTTCTGACCACCCCTTGGTGAAATACTCGTGTTTTGAGATCCATCCGTCTTCGTATTGGATCCAGCAGCCTAGCTCGAGTCCGTCCTCCTGTCTCACAGCCAGAGTCAGCGGAAAGTCAGGGATTGGAGGGGAGGGCATAGGTCGCAGACCGTTGACCGCTGTACGTACCATCCTCCACGGAATACCACATCCGCGAGAATGTGGGGCAAGGATAGCCCTGCCCTGATGAATCCCCCGGTGTCGTATTTCACGAGCGGCTGTAATGACTGCCCGTCTATCCATCAGCTTGAGCTCCGATCAACTGCTCGCCGCAGGTGGAGGCGCACGTACGATCCGGTTCAGCCACACGCGAGTCCTCTTCCCCTCCTTGTTCTCTTCCTTGAGCATCGGACTCGACCTCACCGACCTGATGATGACGGTCGAGTCGACCAGGCTCACTGGGTCCCTGCACCCCCGCGCCTATCACTTCTCTAGCGCCATCCCCCGACGAAGAGGAGCCGTTTTGGTTATCTCCAGCTGTGACCTGCGTAGATGTGAACCGGGAGACCGAGGCGAGGGCGGGGGCGAGCTGAGCGCCGGAAGGGATGGGAGGCGTCTGTTGGGGGGCGACTGCTGTCGACGAAATGCGAGACGACGTCAAAGCAAGGTTGGGCCAATGTCAGAATCCATTGAGTTCATTCGATCTTGTGATAAAATCCTCCAGCGATGGGACCAACTTACCTTGACGCTGATCAACGAGTCGCTCGAAGTAGGCAAACTCGGCGGCCAGGTCGGCCGCGTTTAGGGCATCCTCACGGAGCTTGGCGAGGGACGACTCCGGACTGGACATCACACAGTGACAAGTAGTGATGTCGTAAACGCGAGACGAGGCGAGGTGTAGCGAGCTTCGTGTGGAAGAGGTCAGACCGTTCCGTATGAAATGATTGACGGGACTTGGTTTGCTAAGAGCGGTATTTTGCACGTTCAGGGTGTCAATCGCCACGCGGTTGGAACGTGCTAATACCAATGTCAACTGCCGCCCTCCGCGTGGCGAACTCAATTGCCAGACCGGCGATTGAGTTCCTTCAAAACGTCAATGGTTTTGCAGGTAACGAGTCTAAGCTTCGGATCTGCTCTGTTTGGCTTTGTTGTACTGAGAACGACTACGTGAGGGACAAAGAAGCACTACTTTGTGCCAAAATTGTAGTTTGGAAGGCGTGAGTTACAAGGGAAGGTGTACCACCCAGAGGACCATCTATTCATTCCTGGGCGGCGAAGAGGCTGGTGCCCCCAAAACGAACTGAGCTTGCGGCCCCTCTCTCATCGAGGTATGAGATACGGTAACGCGAGGTCCCACGGCCCCAATCTTGACATCTCCCCAGTGCTCGCAAGGCGGTAACTGCACTCGCCATTCACCGTCCCCTGTGGAGCAGCACAATGTCCGTGATCAGCCACATACGAGAGTATTAGTAACTTTTGCACATAAACGGACCTTCGTCCGAGTACGGGGCGTGTTCTGTGAACGGTGATATTCCAGAGAAAGGATCACATCTGGCAGTCAAGAACGACACTAGCTCTGCTGGGTAATCGCAATAAAGCCGAGCGAGTGAGTGAAGGATCGTGACCTAGGTGTTGACCAGGTCATTCAGCCAATCAGGATAGAGCAAGACAGCCTGCGAAGTGATGCTCACCAGGTCAGCAGGCAAGTTGTGCGAGATGCCAGTGCCTTGCGGAAAGTCATGGCTCTCTAACATCACGACAATCTCCTGCGCCGTCCACGGACGGACTGTATTTTTAAGACCGCCTTCGTCAGCCTTTGATCGCAGGAAAAGGTTTGAGCAGGCGTACCGTGAGCTCGAACGATGCAAACTCCAAAGTTGCCAAAGGCAACACCGTCATTTAACACTTCCATGAGCCTGTCTGGTGTCGTCCCCCAGACCATTGCAAATATGTCCAGGCATTGGGACTAGAGGAATCAGTCGAGATTTGGTCAGCTGGAGATCCTAGCGCGGTTGGGTCAGCTGTGACTCACGATACATGGAGCCACCCAACGACCTCCGACCGCAATGACCCCTGACGCCCAATGGTTGCGGAACCTCTGTGGATGGTGTGGGGCGCAAATGAAAGGTGGTAGAGTGGCATCAAAGCGTGCTCGATAATCGGTGTAGGTCCACATGAAGAGCGAGCTCCGCGACGAAAGCGACGAGGTGAAGGACAAAGACAAATGTAAGGCCTCAGCGAGGCAGAGTCCAGCCGAAAAGCCGTCGCGTTACGCCGATGACCCCAAATCACAAGCTAGGGACTGTAGTCAAACATGTCCTAAATCGCGAGATGAGGTCGGGTGTGAGAGCCTCACGCGAGCCTGCGGGGTGCGCGCGTGTCTTCGTAGATTTGGGACCTGAGACTTGTCCGTCTTCCACGCCCACCCTACTTCCTACGACCAGATGCATTCATTCACTAGCCTGTCCATCGTGGCAGGCAAATTTATCCTTCTTTGCTCAAGCGCTCAAGCCACTCGCTCTTCGCCTTCGACCTCGTCCGCGTCCGTATAGTTCAAACCTTCCGCCGAGTACGCTGCCGCTCCCTCTCGATGCCAGAACCCCTCCTGGTCCTCGTAGCTCGTGACCCAGAGTACTTGCAAGCGCCCTACGTCATGGCACCTTACATGCACGAAGCGTGGACCAGGGACTACGGCGAGGGATGGTACTGGCGACCTCTAGGAACGGAGACTGGCGCTCCGGTCGAATACGTGCGCTCTATACTCTCCGTTTGGTGTCTACGGTTTCAGACGGCCGACTTGTACTGACTATCGCCTGAAATGAATGCCATAGGACATTGCGTTGCACTCGTTTGCCCAGCTCTACGGCAAGACCGCCAGCGAGTTGATCAACATGTTGAACCAATGGATGTGTTCCGGCATCATTGGGTGCAGAGAAGCCTACTGTATGCTTTCGTTGATTCTGTAAGAGTGGGAGTAGTAGCGACGGCTGATTGTCGGGTCATTGCATTCTTTGGGTCGCCAGTCCGGTGGTGGGGAATTCGCGATGTCGTTGTTATGCTCTGGCGCCACGATTTCCCCCAATTACACGGGTGCCAACCCGTGCCTATTGCTCCCGTTTATCTTCAAGAGAGTGCAAACCACGTACGTCTGCTGGACCTGGCGTTTGATTTGAGTAATGGTGCGAGAGAGGCTGACTCTCGTTTTGTTATTTACTCCTTGCAGAGTGCCATTCTCAACGGGCTCGCACGACTCTACGGTGAAACTGCGCTTGGACTGGAGAGAGACCTGCGCCGTGACGCTCGCCGGCGCGGCCGCTCTCTCCTTCTGACTCCTCGCTTTGGTGAGTATGGTGCCACCGCGCGACCAGGCCAGCGCGCAGGGCGTACTTCTTCCTTGACTTACCTTTGATCTTATTAACAGCGAGCGTTTGGGAGCAGTACATGAAGTACGGTTCTAGAACGGTTGAGGGCCGGCGAACATCAGCAAGGTTTTAGTTCCGTTGATACTGTTGGACTCGCGGGCACTGCAGGAAGTCATCCGGCACTGCAACGAAGATTCTCGTTATTTGAGAGCAAGTGATATCTGACAAGTCCAAGTTGATTCGATTATGGTACTTGCTTCCGCACCCCAACAAGCCCAGAAGCCCCAACACGAGTGAAGGGAAGGACGCAGGGTGCGTTGAGACGTTTTCAATTCCAGGTGTGCGAAGGGGACAAGGGGTGGCTATCAGATGTGACACCGTGAAGTTCTAACCAAGTGGTTCTGGGCTGTTTGAGGTGACCCTGGGCCCTCCAGTAGGTATCTGGCCCCGGGAAGCGTTGTGTCGTGAGTGGCACTCTGCGAAACATTGCGCCTCCCCGACCGTGCACGACTTACCCATTTTGTCGACCCGCTTTACAACAGTCCAGAATTCCTGATCGGTGAACATATTGGCGGCATAGTCGATCAGCCAGATTTCCATTTCGCAGTCTGTGACGCTGAAGAGTCTGGCGAGGCCGCAAAGGACCACTACCTGTGTATCCAAGCGCCGTGCATGTGAGTACAGCATTATCTTGTACGAAGACATCTGTGCATGCTTACGCAATCGATATGGGTGGTCCCGTAAGATGCGGCCCCTCTGTGGGGAAAATCGTGACGGCCTAGGCAGGTGGCGACTTCGCTCGCTGACCATTCGCGATCTGATGATGGATCAGACGCGTCAGGCAGTGGATTGCTAGTGCGGAGAGAGTGGTGCGAAGCAAGAACTTACTGTGGCTCCTGTCACATCCGACTTCTCCTTTATCGACGCCTTCTTGCAACTCGAACATGAGGTTGACTCCGGAGCCGAAACCAAAAAGCTGAGCAAACGTCTCTAGTGCGGTGCGCTAGGGAGGGCAAATTATCTCAGATAAGTTCAGAGTGGACCTGAGCACCGTGACTATGCTTACGGAGGCTAGAGGAGCGTCTTCTTCGTCCTCGCCTCTCTCGTATCTTCCAGTGGCGAACCACCGATTATACGAGCGCGAGCGGTAAGGTGCAGTGACGAATGATGGCATAGTAGAGGATTTAGGATTGGTATCGCTGCGAGGGACAAGGTCAAACAACGTACTTGTCGAGGCGTGACGAGAGGATAAATCTTTGTGATGCGAAGAAAGCTAACATGACCCCTTTTCAGAGCTGCGACTCCTCACTGGGCCTGGGACCTCCCACTTACTTTGGCACGCGATCTGAAGTGCCTCTTCGAGTGCCCCCTCGTTCTGTGGCCCCACTTCCGATGTAAGTAAGTCGTTCGAATCGGTCGGACGGGGGCGAGCCTAACCTCAGACATTCGATAGTGCGTGAGGATGAAGCAGGCCACGCGTCGCCGCGCACGCGAGAGTGCGTCAGTTCAGTGTGTTCCACTCCGGACCGTTGCGCTATAATGCAAATGGCTGACTTAACTTATACGAATTACATCAGTGCCTGGTTTCGAACGGAGGCTTAGGTTGTCGTGTATGGAGGAGTAGTGTAGCGAAGGAGTTTGGGCAACCCCAGGAGCTTGTCTCGCCTGCTTGGACGGTACGTACGATGGGTAAGGCGTATATGCGAATCGGGTGGCTCATTATAATGTGGATGTACCTGGGCGGGTCCGTTTGTAGCCTGCGGTGGCTCGCGTGAGGCCACGGCGTGAGTAGCTTTCGCACGGGCATAATCTCCCGCAGCGCGACTGACCTTAGAAGTTAACTTCAGCTAGGCTCTCGTCAAGGAGAAAAAAGCAAGATTCGATCCAAGTTCATCTTCCCGCGCTTCCCGTCCTGACTCGGAGTTCGTTCTGTCACTACTCAGGACATCACTTCTTCGTGAAATCAAGTCGGCGCCTGAGCTCCTCAGTACTTGCGCTCCCAAGAGGAGGGCCTCGTAGGTCGTATGGCCCCGTCCAGGAGACCTGTAGGTCTCGCTGATGTAACTTGCCTATCGATCCGAAACTAATTCCATCTCACCGCCGTTCCTTTCTTTAGGCCCCCTTTCCTTCGGGGGAAGCACAAGGAGATGATCCTGAGCGTAGGTCCACTCACTGTCCGTTGTCGTGTAAACGATATCTGAATGTAGTCTCGTTTTGTCTTAGGAACCAAACGACCTTTCACGGGACTCAATGCGCGCACACTTCAGCGTATTGGTGGGCGCCTACCTACAGGCTCTCATACGGTCGAGGAACTCGAGGCCATGGGTCTTGTCGACAATCCTGCCTCTCCAGTCCATATCATCCCACCTGAGTTCTTGGAGGCATCACGAACTACGCAATCCAGCGGTCATCCAGGCCTCCGTGCTGGAATGGCGGCAAGTTTTGCCAACAATAGATCCTTCGCCCGAGTCGTAGCTGTGAAAAAAACTTCACTGCGCGAGCAGGCCGACATCGAGAGGACGATTGATCTCGGTCGACGGTACCCTCTTCCCCTCTATAAGGTCGATGCTCCCCTCATCTTTGCCGCCACACGCCCAGTCGTCGAACGCGGGGCTTCCGGCAAAGGGCCGTACGTCGAGGTTGCCAACATCCCATTAGGCGAACTTCCCAAATGGTTTGCGGAACTGGTAATACCCGTCGTCTCTCGCGCGACCAGATCGTGCTTGGCCCATAACGACGCACTGACTTTCTCTTGAAACTATGGCAGGGCTACGACTTCGGCGCAGACAAGTACTATCACTCCAAGGCTGTCGTTTCCAAGCATCTTGGTCCATCAGGCGATCAAATGTTCAACCCTGCCATCCGCGTCCCATTGTTCCATTGGAACCCGCTCGTCCCGGCTCACGTCATACAAGAATTCGCCAGTAAAGGAACGAAATCTCATCCTCACGGCGTCAAAGAGGTTTTCAGGGCCTTCTACTCGTGTAATCGCGCGTGTCAGAAGTTTTGCCTCGGGAAAAATCAGAACGGTCGCAAAGTCTATACGCACGTCGACAGGACGTCGCGAGGAGAGGAGTTGAAGTGCCAGACCAAGATCAAGGTTGGTCCGCTCTTTTCTCGTGAAGCCGTTGTCTAATCCTCACTGGCTTACCTTGATGCTTGCTCCCTGTCGCTTGTGTCGACAGATCGTAGTTCGGGCCGACAACCTTCAGAACGCCATCATCATGCAGCGAGGCACACATCAAGGTCGTACCGTCAAAGTCGAACTCCTTGAGACGTCGCGCATGCTCAGAGCTTACGCTCGAGACCAGTGCGAGCGGTTGGGCATGACGGTTTCCACCGTCGCTCAGCGTGCGTTTGATCTCGCATCTTCTTCGTGCTGGTTTTCACGACTGTGGCTGACCCGGCCTTTCGATTTTTGTTTACAGAGATGATTGACGTGGTCCACAACTGGGAGGTTGACTCGCTCTTTGAACTGCCATTATGGAGGCGAATATCGACCGTCGACATCAAAGGAATCTTCCGCGCCCGAAGCATAAGGAACGGAATGATCGGGGATCCGCTGGTAGCTCTAGAATCCTTGAGTCAAAGCCGTCACTACGACCCGGAAACGATGAAAGGGAACGACGAGCGAGGCTTTGTCTTGTGAGGTGACCGGCACCGTGCCTCCTTGTACACATGCTGACTATGAGGAATCGAACGAACGCAGTTTCCAACCGTATATCCCACCTCTCGAACCCGAGCCTGGGGACAAGAAGGCTAAGTCGAAATTCAGGACTCCTGGCAAGAACGTCGGGAACACCAAGACGACGTCTTTCGCGAAAAAGCCTAAAGTCAAAAACGCAAAGGCTCTGCAGTCCCTCCTCGCCGTTCTGGCCTCTGCGTCTTGTTGTGACGACATCATTCGTTGGGCTCGAGTCAACGGCATCGGCATCGACTCGTCTCACAGACACAAGTGCGAGAATCGCGCGCCCATGACCATTATGTGTACCATGGCGGACGATGGGCACGTCCGAATCGGTACGCACTCTTTACCTGCGGTCACACCTTTCCGGACTGGCACGGCACTGACTCGCTTGAATCCAGGTCCCTGCGCTATTTCCAGCGACATCACGGCCGACACCGTAGGACAGTACTTGACTCAGACATTGGCGGCCATCGAGAAGCGTGCGGAGGTTATCATTGAAGGCAAGTCAGAGATCCGAGCTCAGTGATTCGTGAGCCCCTCCTGACGCTGTTGTCCATTCCATTTCATTTCCGTTTGCTTGCTACGTACCTCTCAGCGCACAAACTCGGTCGTCCTATTGGTCGCGACGAAGCTGATCAGGCTCAACTGCTGGCCGAAGCCATCATCATCGATAAAGAAGGCTGGAAGCCTTCACACGTCATGATCGACAAGTCGAGGTCGGAATTGAACGCGATCAGGACATGTAGGTTTCGTACTATTACCCCCGACGTTTGCCGGCGTTTGCTAACGTGAAGGCCGCGCTGCAGGGGCCGATGCAATGGGAATCGACGTCAACATCCGACTCTGCCAGTTCCATATAATCCAGGCGATCCTTCGTTGGTCAGCCGATTCGCCAGGCGCGCCGGACCGCACGAAAAAGAAGGACATCAAGATCACTCGCCTCGCTAAACTCGAGATCCTCGACGCGTTCCGAGCACTTCAACGTTACCGGTCTGCTCAAGGGGCAACAGAGTCGGACGCCGCGTTCTCTATTCGCTCCGAAGATGAGTGGAAAGTCGCCGTTACCCTCTTCGCTAGCCGCATCAACGACCTCAGCGACTGGTACGCGGAAGGCGACGAGTCGCTTTTATGGTACGACAAAGTAATCAGTTACTTTGAAGAGAACTGGTTCACGCCTGAATGGCGAGGTCCGTCGATCCGAGCCTTCTTCCTTTGTCCGCTGCCGCTAATCTAGTATCCTCTCCACAGACCTTTGGGTCAACCATGGTATGCCCCCAGGCCAGACCCGCGACGGGATCTGGGGAACCAACAATCGTACGGAACGACTGTTCAGGTTCTTTGACGACGTACTGTTAGGTGGCACTTGCAATCGCCGGTAAGTCACGCGCAGTTCTCAGTTCGTCTCCTCGCGACGGCCAAGACTGACGCTTGCTGCTGGACCTTCAGTATCGACCACCTCCCGTTGATCATAATCGACACTCTATTCCCTTACTTCGCCAACTTTACCTCGACCAACGACACCATTGACGAAACGCTCTTGACCACGCTCGACCTCGCGGCCGAGTATTGGGAGTCGGTGCACTTCGAGAGAGATCTTGACTTTCCCCGTGCATTCTGGGTCACGCCGTAAGTCCCAGTCTTGTTCGGTCTCTCGCAGGTTTAGTATCGCAGTGCTCATCATTCGTACTAATTTCTTGTTCTTGTCGTACATAATAATGTCTAGCCTCGGCGCAAGTGATTCATACCTCGCCAATCTCACTGTCGGCGAGTGTCCTTGTACTGTGTTCGCCGCCACGGGGAAGCGATGCTCCCACATGTGGGCCGCCGACTTCCAAGACCTCAACGGGGATTACGAAAACTACAATGGTTAGACCATACCCCTCTATTGTATCGTGAACGGACGGTCACCTGGCTAACTATCACACTCCTCCTGCCTGGCATTTAGCTATTAGTGGCCGTAACTTCCGTGACCAGAAGAGGTCGGCAACGGTGCCGCCGCGTGAGCCTGAACCATGGCGAGAGCTTACAGATCGTACCGTCAAAAACCTTTCTACGCTCGTGTTCAGCCGCCCTCGATGGAAAGACACCAGGCCGGGGCACAACGCAGAATCCTTGTCGGCGGCGGCGGAAGCATCGTTGGATGAAGAGCGCGAGCAAGACGACTACCGCACTGCCGATGTCGACGAAGCTGACGAGCTCTTAGCGTCACCCGGCGGTAGAGGATCGACTCGCACCACCGACCAGTCTACGTCATTCCCGGGGAATGACGAGACAGAAGACGAAGGTCCTCCTACAGAAGACGAAGGCCGTGCGACGGCGAGAATGGATGGCTCGCAGGCTCAGGCAGAGAAGCACGCGGAACCGGTAGCTCGTCTTCCTACTCCGAGGGCCCAAGGACATGTACCGGCGGGGCTGGAGAGGGAGGACGAGTACGACCACGAGTACGAGGCAAACGAGTCGGCGGAAGAGGCACTTGCCGATGAGGAGCAAGGAGGAGCGGATGACTTTATCGCGTATCCCAAAATCCACGGTCAGTGTTTGACCATCGATCAGACTACTGGCGACTCGGCTCATTCTTGTTTATGATTACGCTTCGAGCAGGGCGCGCGAAGAAGACTCAGCCGATTCACCCCTACCGCTCGAGTTCCCCTGGTTCGTCGGCTTCTAGAACTGCTTGTGTCTGGTCGCCAGACCCATCAAAGTTTCACTGTTTCGGCTGACACATTGACTTTCTGCCTCAACAGTGAAAACTTCCCTTCCCTCTGCTGGCGCCGCCAGAGGAATCAAAAAAGTCGTAATCATCAGAGGCTCCGACCGGAGCGCGTTAAAAGAGCGTCCGAAGAAGAAGAATCAGCGCACCACCGTGTTCACACAGAAAAGTGGGCCTAAACGACCCGACAAGGGACACAACTCACTCTCGACGCAAGTCGATCTCGACAAGCTATCAGAAGCCAAATCCAAGCGTGCTCGACAAAAGACTACAGCGTAAGCAAGCACGACACGAGTTCCGGGACAGATCAGAATTGCTCATGGATCACTGTTCGAAACGCAGTCCGTCCGAACCCAGTCATCCCCCGGATGGGCTTGTCAACCCTGGCCCCTCGCGACCTACGCCTCGTCCCTCCAAGTTCCGTCCCGGCTTGATCATCCCGTCGCCTTCAGTCAGCCCCGAACCGCCATCGTCCTTGTACAATGGCCCTGCCCGTATCCCAAACTCGCTACGTCGACCACCACCAGAGGGCTCACCTGCGTCTTTGGCATCGACCGCTCGGGCAGCCAAGACCAGTCCAGGGTGAGCACTTGAAACTCGTACTACTTTGGCACGGTCTCCGAGACTAACTGTCACCCTTTCCCGGCTTTGACAGGAAAGCTACTGCCGATCGAGTTAACTCGCGACGAGAGGTCTCGCCAGTGCACGACGCTGTAGTTCCGCCCCGTCGCGCTCCAGTCGAACCATCACGCGAAGTAAGTCTATCCCCGTGCTTCGGCCAGACATCGATGCGGCGACCGACCTGACGTTGTTATCTTGTGTCTGACCAGGCAGTGCAAGACGCCTGGTGCGCTCGTGAGGCTATAGTACGTCCCATTTCCCCGACTAGCCACGAACCGCTCGTTTGCTGAATGGTCTTCTGCTGGCTCAGCTCGACGTCGCCTACTTCGATGATTATCCTTTCGCCAGTCCGGTCACAGGCTACAGCGACTTCCATCCCGACGGTCGGGCGTACTGGAATCGCTTTCACGACACCAGCGAGGCTCAGAGAACAGCTGTGACGAACGCATTTTTACAACAATTCGACGATCTCCTCACGCCGAAAAAGGTCCCTCTCCATTTGTCAGCAGCACCTCGAGCTCGAGTCCATCTCACGCCAATCACAACTTCCTCCGGCCCCTACCGCGTCTCACCTACTACCATGTGGCAAGTGTACCAAATGAACGAATGGCTTGATTGTCTCAACATGAACGCGGCGTTATCAGCACTAAACTTTTGGCTTGGTTGGACGCCTGACATGGTAGCATGGTCGCCCTGCGCTTATGTCCTACCCACAATGTGGTCTCTCGCTGACGAAGCCTCTCAATACGCTACCGACGTAAGCGTGCTACCCACTAGTTCTCACGCGGCACAGGATCAAACTGACTGTCCCACTTGCTTCGATATGTGACGTCTCGCTTCTAGACCAGCCTCTCGCGTTGTCGATATATAATCGCCCCGTCCCACGTCAGCGGCAACCATTGGCTCCTTGTTGTGGCTTGTCTAGATCATGAGTCGTTCAAAGTATACGATTCCTTCCACGAATCAGGACACTCCCAGGTGCACGCGGCAATCATCCAGGTACGCGTTTGCGGTCACCTTGCCCTTAGAATCCCTCCACTTACTCTCGGTCGACGCAGGACTTAATCCGTTATCTCACTCTACGCGGCCAGTTCCAACGTGACATCCACGGAGGCAGAGACCTCCCGCCAAAGCCTTACTCTGAATGGACCGTCTTCACCTCGCCTGTAAGTGCAGGTAATCTTGCCGTGCTCGGAGTCCCTCGCTGACTAGTCGGACTCCACCCGTTCCAGACCCAGCCTGTACCCCAACAAGCGGACTACTCTGCATGCGGTCCCTACACTATTTTCGCTGCGCTTGCCGTTGCCCTCCACGCCATGAACGGCCTCCCTTGCACCACCCCCATCTCCTTCCCCTGGGGACAAGGCGTAACCGCGAGAGAGAGACAACATGACGCTCGACAAATGCGCACGGAACTAGTCGCCACTTTACTGCACATGTGATGGAAAGGCGATTTGAACCGACGTACCGGCGAGATGTTCCAGGACCGTCCCATCCAGACAAGTCAGTGCCCTCCTCGCTCCGCGTTCGAGTCAACCAAACGTAAGGGCCGGACGCGGCTGTCACCAGAACATCAGAACGCTCGGCTGACCACGCTCGTTATGCCTCCAGCTTGCGACCCGTCGACCATTGAACTAGACAATTCTTCGGACGAAGACCCTTCAGCGGACGGCACTTCTCGAAAGTCGGCCACCCAAGATCCGCGACTCCCAGGCGAACAGATTTCGTCAGCAAACGCGTCGTCCACTCGCGTCCCCCCGGTCCAAGCTGAAGAGGCAGAGGACGAGGCAGACCCCAAGTCTTCTACTCGCAACGAGGAACGGAAAGGACGTTCTGGTTCAGTCTTAGAAGTCAGCCCAGAGGCTTTCTCTGCCAAGGTCAAGGTCACACTTACTTGTGAGGACCATTCAAGCATCACCGCGCTCGTGCCAGGGTCTGCGCTGACTTGCCTCCTCTGACGTATTGCAGCAGGCCTGCCCCATCCCACAGCTTCGAGCCCATCCGCCAAGACGGCTCCGCACGCGGGCTCGGATGAGCATGAAAAGGGTGAGTCCGGGCCCTTGTTTGTCTCGAGCACCGAGGAGCCGTCGCCGTTGGTGTTGTACTAAATCTGACATCCTCGCATTGTTAACGGCCACCAGATCCGTTTCTCGACAACGTAGCATCAACAGGCGATGAAAGGCCTCTTGTCCCGCCTGGTGCGTTGGATCCGCTCAACTCTTGATCAAACCGTTGAGAACTGACAATGCACTGCTGCCTTAGTGATCCACGCGAAACGGCCACACGCCCATGTCACCTTCTCCCCGTCGGCACTTCAAGATCTGTCTTACGCTGACAACAGTCGTCGCCTATCGCGAGAACCTTCCGCCTCGCCTCTACCTTCCGCCTCGCCTCCACCTCCCCGGCTGCCTGTACCGGTACACCAGCCACAACCCTCTGTTCCCTCAAGAACACGCCTCCCGGGCCTCAACCCGCGGCTGCACCCCATCACTGCCCCCCTCCCTCGACCCAGAAAACTATCGTCGTTCACAGCGCCTGGACGTAAAACAGCCGATGGCCCTTGTTTGACTCGGCTACGCCCCCCTGCGGGCTCAAGTCAAAGTCGAGCTCGCCTCCAGTCGCAACAGCGTGAATCGTCGTCCGCCGCCGAATCTTCATCGGCATCGGAACAAGACAATATGGCGACTACAAACTTCACGAGCGACGGAGACGAGGTCGACGACGACGACGACGACGACGACGACGAGTTCGAAAACGATGTCGTCTCGAACTCGCTGGTCAAACCCAAGCCACCTCCTCTCTCGGTCGAGATCCACCCTCCTACTGTCCCCCGAGCCCTCGGCGCGACTCATGCCACCACTGCCCACCGTCCGCTCTTGTTTCACGGCCCTCCCCGCGTGTCTCCGGCCCAGGATGGCGACGCAGGGGCAAAGTCCAAGCCTAAGCCCAAGCCCAAACCCAAACCGACGCCCAAGCTGAAGCAGAAGCCTAAGCCGGCGCCCAAACCGAAACCTCCCCCGAAACCCTTGCTCAAGCCGAGTACCTCTTCGAAGCGCCCAGCCAGCGAAGAGGCAGATCGAGGCAAAACAGCCAAGAAGGTCAAGACCGTTCAAGAGCTGCTCGCTGCCACGCTGGTGCGAGTCGCCGAGCTCGAAGCGCAAGCTGCGGCAGGTTCCCAACGTGAAACCGCGAGTCAAACTACCCGAGGAAAAGCATGTGCACCTTGCCGTAAATCAAAGATCCGATGTCCAGGAGGTTCCCCTTGTGCCCAGTAAGTAGTCAGATCAACCCTTGAAGCCGGATCGGGCGTGCTCGCAAACTGAAAACCTGACCTCACCTCAATTACACCCGCAGATGCACAGAAAGAGGGCGACAGAATCAATGTCAATGACCACCCCGTACTTTCCTGGCTTTGCTTTGTAATGTTGTGTGACTCGTCATCGTATTGCACCTGCTCGGTGAGGTACATGCCCACCCTAACTCTATCGTCCAAAAACACAAACAAACACAAACGTCTGCGTGCTCTGCGCCGACTAGATACCATTGCGGAGTGTCACTGCCTGTTTGTCTACGGTCGGCCCTCCATTCCATACCATACGCTGTGACGCTGTAACACACGCGAGCGCAACGCAGAATCTGACAAAGCGACCTCCGCTACGAACCACATATCAGTCCGACGCCGGCGCGATGCACGAAGCGACTACGTACGGTCGGAGGCAGAAGCGGCTGCTTAGAAGAGAGTTGAAACCGTTTCTTACTCACCACTCCTCCGCCCCTTGACCCATGATAGTCCAGAGATCGTAGAGCCCGTTGAGGCGGAAAAAGTCAACGGCAAGCATGTGCTCGCATCGCTTCCCAGTATCCCGACACCGATGGCAGTTACATTCCTGACGATCCCAGTCGACGGTATAGCAGCGGTCCCCGCTGGGACCCTTATGGACGTCAGCGAACAACCCAACGCGCAGAAGTCAACGCGAAACCTGCTCGCTTACTCACACGCGTACCTCGTACCTCCCGCTTTCGTCGGCTGGATGGACCGCAGACGTTGCCCAAGTGCGCACTGCGAGGTCGTATAGATGGAGGTACGTCTGGTATTCGCTCGGAAGGGGTAATGGACGTCGCGGTGGCGGAAGAGTCGACGGGGACATTGAGACCAATGCGGGGCAGAGGAGGTCGAGCAGCGGTGGATGCTTGGATGGCTAGAAGGTGGTTGCAGGCTAGATCCTGGCAGTTTAGTTGCTGTCAAGTCGGGATGTTGATTGGCAAGAGGAGGTGTTGTTTGCTGAGACGACCGGACCCTGACTGTTCCAGTCACAGCAAATGTGGCCTTCTTTCGCCCGACGCACGTGAACGAGATATGGCGGAAGACAACCACGCGAGAGGCGTGGCGCAGTTTTCGATCTAAAGAGCTGGCCCTGGGTTAAAGAGCACGCGCCGGGATATTGCGAAAGGTGCCTAAGTAGGCCGGGGCTGCGAGAGAACTGGGGTCGTTTAAGAAGACGATTGAAGTAGGGACACCTGCTTGTGTTGCAGTTTCGTAGTGGTATAGGTCGAGGATGTTGGATGAAGTGTCACCAAAAGACGGCCGACTCCCGCTGCTGTCGCATCGGGTGACCAGCCCGCAACCTCCCACGTCGTCACCCGGCTCTGTGTTCATCACACCTTCCGAACCATCGACAGAAGATGAAGAGACGTATGAGGACTTAGGGGACGAGGCTTTGTACAAGGAACTGGAAGGTGGGCCAGGCCGTCACTCGTTACCGTTGCTTCTACACAGCAAAACCCTGATCCCTTCGCACACGCAGGCCGCTACGGTTCCATAGACGACGCTCGGATTGTCCTGGCTATGGGGTACGCCAATGAATCTTTGAGGATCGCGTACCTAGCGGGAGAGGCAGAGCGTGTAAAGGGTCTTGGCCTTTACGTCGCTACGCGCGCTCGCTGGCTGGCGTTTCGGATGAAGATGACAAGCAGACGCGCTCAGGGGCGTTTGGTCGAGGCAGTGGAACCTTTTGCGAGGATTAAACGTAGGCAGAAGTTGAAGGGCCTTCAGGAGGGACAACGGCCCCTCTCACGCAAATCGACTTGGAGCTGGACGGAGGAGGAGCTATGCGGCGCTGACGACGTCAGCGCGAGGCGGCGACCAATTCACTGCGAAAGTGATCCTGGTCTCGAGGAATGGCTCTTGGCGCGCGGAGAATCTACTGCCACAGAACATCCAAGTGAGTCCCGCGACTTGACACTTTTGCCTGAACTGCTTGCGTCGAGCGCCTGCTGATCCAATGCTCTCCTCCTCTACAGCTACAGATGACGAGGACAAGTTAGCACATTTGTATTGCGAGTCAGACCTTCCTCTCGAACAGTGCAAGGCGTTCTTTGGCATAGCGTGAGGGAGCATGCGCGGACGGGGTAAAGTGGCGCGGAGGGCTTCGTGGGACAAGGGCTCGACGTGACGTAGTTGTAGATTCAGACAGGCTGAAGCAGAGTAAGAGGGAACTGTCAATATACCTTGTCGACAGACCGGACCTATCTGTTGCTTTCGCCTGCTCTAATTCAGACAAGCGGACGTCGACTTCGAGTTATTATTTCTTTCCTCCGTGCAGCGAGAAACGGAGGAAGCGTCAGGCCGAGGCTGTGGCAACCGAGAGTCGCCGAATGCGCAGATAACATGGGTAGCAGAATCCGAGCCGGTGTTGTACATCTCATGAAACCGCCCGCGAGACGACGTACGCGACGCGGGATGATGCGGTCGACGTGTGGGCTCGTCGGTTCACGTAACGCAGCCCTGGGGACCTCAGCAACCAGGTATAATACCATTGCGGGGGTTGAACACACTTGTGATACGTAGAGAGGCCATACAAGCCCGGTAGACGGTGCGAGGGGGATTTCTACCGTTTTAGCGGGCTCAGCTCTGCTCGCTCAGGTGCCCAGCTCTGCTCACTGCGCCGCTGAGTACTGGTCGTTTTAGCGCGCTGAGTACTGGTCGTTTTAGCGCGCTCGGCTCTACTCTATTTCCGCCTGCCAAACGGGGACTTGAGAAATAGCGTTTACAAAGTTGATTTCGGTTTTCGGGGTTTTCGGGGGAAAAGT
>JASZXU010000580.1:0-17808 GCA_035521515.1 Phenoliferia sp. Uapishka_3 | reverse complement strand
GCCGTCCCCTCCGTCACTCGACCGAACGAAAGAACCCCTCCCCTCGTACTTCCGGAACAACCAGCTTGGGTTGCCGAGTTCCTGGCAGAGTGGGCGAGGACACAGACCACCCTCGCCTTTTCGACGCTCCTTCTCCACGAAACGGTCATCAAGGAGGACAAGCTGGCAGATCTGCTGGACCTCGCATGCCGCCGCAACGTGCAAGGTGAGCTACCACCTTTCTAATCCCTGTTGACCTAATCAAACAAGTCATTGCATTGTTGCTGATGCTCCTTCCAATTTTTTTCGCACCTCCCTCGCCTTCCTGCAGCTCTCTTTACCCCAGTCGATCCTCTTACTGCCTCCGACGACCCCCACCCATCTGAGGCAGCAACAGTTCTGGGGAACTCGCGACTTATTCGCGACATGTCAACAATGTACCCTTTCTCGCCCTCCCCCGCATTGTGGTACAAAAGAATCGAGTGGGCTACCCATGTCGCCGACGTCCGCTTCGTAGAAGCTTCCATGAACGCGAACCGACTTGTGGACGCTGCATCAGCTTCGGCAAGTATCCTCCAGGGCGCTGCAACTACAGATTCGAGGAGGAACGAGGTCCGCGGAGTGCTGGAGGCAACAATGAGGCGTCTCGTACCTTTCGAGAAAACCCAGGGCTCTTGCCTGTTGGGTCTTGGAAGGGTTATGCTGGAGGCTATCGGTGCGCTGTATCTCGGTAGGGGAGAGATGGCTTCGGCGATCCGGAGGCGAAGAGATGAGTCGAGGGATAGCGCTGCGGACGCTGAGGAGGGACCAATTGTGCCCGAGAATACCCTTGTTCGGGAAACAAGACAAGTACTCATCCGATGTAAGCATCTCTGATCCGCAACTCAATGGTCTCGTGACTGATGCACATACCACTCTCCCAGCTGCTGGCCTTTTTGAAAACGCATACGCTTCCTTCCGGCGGACACCCGTTGGCGTCAACAGCAGTCGTGAAGAGCAACACATTCTCTTGAAGGTGCGTTGACTACCTTCTAGCTCTAGCTCAGATGAGCTTGTACTTACACCCGACTATCATTCAGCTGGAAGCCGCTTACTGCGACCTAGAAGAGCTCGACAACGACACCCCAGAAGTGGTAGAGCTTCGTTCCCAACGCGTAAATCGCGGTCTCTGGATCAACGAAAGGTTGGTTGCGCTGCACAACGACGTCGGGGATGATTCGGATTCGGGGGATGAGGAGGTAGACTCGGATGAAGAAGGTCTTGCTGACGGAATGGCGAGGCATAGCATTTGAACGGCGTGACAACTGTGAATAAATTAAGCGGTTGTTGTGTTGTAACCCACGTTGAGCAGCATTCTTCTTGTGATTCGTCGATCGGGTACACTTTTTTTGAAGCGTGCGCGGCAATCCCACTCGGAAAAGTTGTAAGAGCTTCGATCAAAAAGCGTCACTCGAGTCGGATTTTATAGGACCGCAGTTTCTCACGAAAGGAAGCAGCCGGCAGAAGGAATAGATGCAAAGCCACTGGTGTAGATCTCGACGGCAGTATCACATAAAGCACAGAAAAAAACGCTCGTTGTTGACAGGTGACAGCCACGACCACATCTGCCAAAGTCGATCAAAGGAACGTCAGTAAGAATTGTGTCAGAGGTTGGAGCAAAAACTAGGGGCTCACCCGTTCAGACCTCTTCAATCAGACGACAAATACTTGTATCTGGTAGGTGTTAAACAGTTCAGTACTCGAAGAGCGCATTGAATCGCCTCTAGGCCGTACTCGAATCGGAAGTCAGACTTTCGCCGTTGGCACCATGATCCTGCAGGAGGTGGGAAGGTCAACACGTATAACAGAATACGATCGAAAACAGCTCAACACACCTTCCCAGTCAAAGTACAGGCTGGCAAAGAGATGAAGGAACAGCAGCGACGTGAAGCAAATATCAGCGTTCAGCAGGGCAAAACTAGTAATGGCGAGAAAAGACTGACTAGACTCCCTGTTCATACTCTTCAGTGATTTGTTGGGGCTCGTTCGCTCGTTGAAACCACGTCAAATACTGCTTGTGGAACCTCCAAGACTGCTTCTTCAACTCTGAAGCTGCCAAGTACCTAGTCGTGGGGACCTCGTCAGTACGGTAATACGTGGTCACAATGAGGACTCAACGCACTGAAGATATGTCCCTTGACAATAGTAGAAGATGTAGAAAAGCGTGTCGACGTCGAACTTTGAGAACAGCGTCGGGTTGGCAAACTGGCCGGATGGCTCGTGAGGGTAATATGCTGGAGTGGCGAAAGGGTTTCGTGGTACGTAGTATTTTGGCCTGGTAAACCAGAATCTCTCTTGTCAGTGCCGGCGGTTTGATGAGAGGATGTGAAAAGCGCTCACTTCTCCGCATCCAACGGCTGAGGCACGTTTGAGAATCCAGCATCAAGAATTTTGTGCACACTCCCGAGATCGTTGTCCCTCTTCATTGCTACAATCGATGGAGCTCGAATCAGGATACAGGCGAGTAATTGCCGAATGAAAAATACGTGCACTTTTGCTTCGCGCTCTCGAAGCTTGTGACCAGATCTGCCAGGCTGCTCGGTAATCTTGGCTCAGCTGCCGAACGTTCTGTTGTCACGGGTGCTGAAGGTTGCGGTGAGACAGCAGAGTCCGAAGCGATTCCCACATCATTCGGTGGCGGAGGCAAGGAGGCGGAAGAGATTGGAGATGCGGCGAGTGCCTGTGATTGTGAAGAAGCTGAGGGGGCGCCTGAAGGAGCAGGAGACGGGTATGCTCCCTGGAAAAGCAAAAGCACAGGAACCGACGTCAGCCAAAAGTAAAAAGCAAATCGTGAAAAGGAAGCTGCCTCACGTTCATCGACGCTGCGCTCATAGCCGGGCTTTGAACAGAGCTCGGTAGGATACCTGACGCTATTATCGGTGAAGGTGCGGTGGAATACACATTCTGTCCCGCTAATTCTGGCGGAATCGCCTTCGACACCTCAGGACTTGATGCAGTCGACGCTTGTCGCGAATCTGAATGTGAAGAAACCGAAGCAGAAGGGTGTGATAAGCCTGGAGGCCCAGTTGGTGTCGGCGGTGGCGGGATGGACGCAGAAGTGGTGACCGGTGTTGGGGGTGCGGCGGTCGAAGGGGAGGAGGCGTTCGCGGACGCGGCCGCGGCAGCGTATCGGAACGGTGGAAGTGTAGTGGGAACAGCGCGTGGTGTTGGTACCGGGGCGGGACCGGAAACACTTCGAGTAGGGGTAGAAAGTATCGGGCGAGTGTTGGACTCCAGCGTAGCCTTTCGAGGCGACGGCCCAGTCTTCGCCTTTGTTGTTGTCGGGCTTTTCTCCGCCTCCGAGATAGACGACTGTTTTGCGGGTGTTCGAGGTGTTGGTGGCTGATGCACTGGAGGATTCGGAGCAGTCGGTAGGGAGGCTGGGGAAGAGATGTCGTCGGCGACGGATTGAGAGTCGTGAGAAGATTGGATGTCGTCCGCTGCGGTGCCGTATATATCCTCTTCTTGTAGGTTCAGCTCGTCGTAAATACCCTCATCCTCGTCAAAGTCTTCCTCCTAATTCCCCCAAGAAAAGGTCAGCTGCCCGTCACGACTCTCAGCCCAGGCCGGGATTTGTTTGAACGCACCGTATTGCTCTCCACGAAGTAAGCAATATCCTCCTTCGCCGACATGACTGAATCTACTCCGAGCTGCCCATTTTCCAGGAGTCTCAGGATAATCTCCAACCGCGTAATGTGCCAGCTCCTGCGCTCGTTCAGCGTCTCCAGTTCGTCTAACCGTTGGCTCTTGTCCGAGTCCTTCTTCTTCTTTTGTAGTTGAAGACCTTCCACCTCCGCTTCCGTCTGTTCGACTTGATGCTCAAGCGTTTCCACCTGTGTTTGGATCCACCCAACGAGGTCCGCTTTCTCCTGCTCCTTCGGGTCGAGCTTGACGGCAGCACTCAGCCCCTCCTTTGAGAACGCCTTGGTCTTCATTTCCTTCTCGCAGGCTTTGAAGCGCTCCATTTGCTGTGGGCGGATAAGAAAATAGCGGGGTCAGCCCAAATCCTCTGGCGACTACAAGTCTCTTCCCGGGCCCGCGGTCCAACGCACCGTTTCGATGAGTTTGCGGTTGTCGATGAGTGGTTGCTTGTCCTTGATATCATTTGACTGCATCCATGTCTTGATCTGATCTCGTAACCTTTGCAGCTTCTTGATCTGCGACTTGAGGTCCGCCTCGAGCTTCTCCTTCTGGGTTTGATTTGTACTTTGCTGGATCTTGTCGAAGATCTATATCGCCGAATGATGGGCAAACAGACGTTAGCGTCCCGTTAAGTTTGCTTAAGTGTACTGAAATGTGATTGCGTACCGACTCGAAGATCTCGACCTGGCATACGACGAGCGCAATCCGAGTCAGTACCACCGTTCGCGGATCTTGCCCTTCGAATCTTAAAACGTACGCCCTCGGTGACCTTTTTCAGAGTCTTGTCAATCTCCGCTGTAAAGTGGAGGGTAAGAGGCAGTCAAGCAGCGAGTCAGTGGCGCTCGCGACAAAGGTGTGTTGACGGAGGCGCATCCCCTCTGAACCGCCAGCATTTCCACCGCGATTCCGGTCACCCAATCACTAGCCCTGCGTTTCCGCTTTCACTTTCTTCGACTGGGGCGCGCCTCCGAGGTTGCACCACCGTCGGGCAGTGTGGCTGGCGGAGTGGGGACAGGTCCTCGTCGATTCCTTGCGCGACATGAAGCAAAGTCGAATGAAGAGCCAGCCTCACTTGCTAGTTTCCGTGCCGCCATCGTAACCGAAAAAAAAGGGTTGTTGATAGGTTCTCAGAGGGTAAGGCCCCTTTGGCGGTGTAGGCGTTGAATTATTTATTATATAAAAAGCCGTTTTTTTTCTTCCTGTCGAGTTCTTTGACCTTTCACTGGCATAGGACCAACGCTAATCTTTTTTCCAGTAACACCCGTAACGAATATATGGCGTCTACCACAGGGACTCAACAAAAAGAAGTTATGAAAAAAGAGGTGGGAAGAAACAAAAGGGTGCGGCACTGAACCCGTCACTTCACGACGCTCGCGAGCGACTTCACGACTCCCTCTCCCCTACAAATGCTCCCGGGACTCGTCACATGGGTCGAATAAAGTGAGGTCGGGTGAAGATGCTGGTAGACGTCACAAATCTTCCATCCCCCATGGCATCACCGCCGACCCCATTTCGAATAGCTTGAGGGTCGTCGACAGCTGTGAAACCGTGATACTGGAAGTGTGATATCGTCAGTCGGCACGATAATCAATATCTTTCTATTCGTGGTGCTCACTCGTAGTAAAGTTTCGAAGACCTTCACGTCATGAACGCCAAAGTACTGCAGGATAAAAGCTGGAAGCTTGGGATTTGATCGGTCCAACATGATTGAAGCACCCTTTCAAATTAGGTAGACAAGGTCAGCACGCACACTCTTTCCGCAGCTTACCGTAGATTTGAAATTGGTGTGTGTGGCATGCCTGTCATATACAAGCGACCTTCGGCAGGGCGATGTCCCATCGACCCAACTTCGGTGGCGCGAGCTACAGTTCTGCGAGAGGAGTTCACTCACGTCTGCGGACCAGCGAAGAAGATTTCGGGTATTGCTCTGGGCAAGAAGCTCAGAGGGTAAGGCCCCTTTGGCGGTGTAGGCGTTGAATTATTTATTATATAAAAAGCCGTTTTTTTTCTTCCTGTCGAGTTCTTTGACCTTTCACTGGCATAGGACCAACGCTAATCTTTTTTCCAGTAACACCCGTAACGAATATATGGCGTCTACCACAGGGACTCAACAAAAAGAAGATATGAAAAAAGAGGTGGGAAGAAACAAAAGGGTGCGGCACTGAACCCGTCACTTCACGACGCTCGCGAGCGACTTCACGACTCCCTCTCCCCTACAAATGCTCCCGGGACTCGTCACATGGGTCGAATAAAGTGAGGTCGGGTGAAGATGCTGGTAGACGTCACAAATCTTCCATCCCCCATGGCATCACCGCCGACCCCATTTCGAATAGCTTGAGGGTCGTCGACAGCTGTGAAACCGTGATACTGGAAGTGTGATATCGTCAGTCGGCACGATAATCAATATCTTTCTATTCGTGGTGCTCACTCGTAGTAAAGTTTCGAAGACCTTCACGTCATGAACGCCAAAGTACTGCAGGATAAAAGCTGGAAGCTTGGGATTTGATCGGTCCAACATGATTGAAGCACCCTTTCAAATTAGGTAGACAAGGTCAGCACGCACACTCTTTCCGCAGCTTACCGTAGATTTGAAATTGGTGTGTGTGGCATGCCTGTCATATACAAGCGACCTTCGGCAGGGCGATGTCCCATCGACCCAACTTCGGTGGCGCGAGCTACAGTTCTGCGAGAGGAGTTCACTCACGTCTGCGGACCAGCGAAGAAGATTTCGGGTATTGCTCTGGGCAAGAAGCTCTGATAGCTGAAGGTTTATTGCGGTGTGAGCTGGATTTCTCCAAGATGTATTGGAGCGACTGACTGATGCGAGAAAAAGCTGAGGCGGGTCGAGCGGTGGCGCGAATTGTTTGAAGGTCGATGCAAGAAGAGATTAAACGAGGCCACCGATAGAAGGAATTCGACTCACTTTACTTTCCTGTCGTTCTTTGACAACGGACGTGTTTTCTGGAATGTCCTCGGTTCGCGGGGGGCTGTCTTCATCAACTCCGCCAATCGCTCCGAGTCCTACGAATCTTTTCACCCGACCTCCGCCCCCCAGACCTTCGGCTTCCTCTGTTGTCCCAATATCAAAGTTCAAATACGCCGCGAATGCTGGGTCGCGGCTCTTTCGAAGGACCGGTCCGAGGAGGAAAGGACCGGCGACGGTGTCGTCCGCCAGTAAAGATGAGGACGTTATAGGGTGGTTGGGTGGCGAGAACAGGAAGTCGGGGTTCGTGAAGGGCATTTTGATTCCTCGGGGAAATCAAGAGACAAAGGTGGGTTAGCCGCGTTTCGAACCTAGTTCCCCAGGAAGAGACGGGAATAAAACCGAGAGTAACAGCCTTCGCAACGATCTTAGCGTGAGTCATCTCGGCGGCAGACTTTATGAAACAATGAAAGCGATGCAAGTGCTAGAGACGGGTTGTATCAGCTCCGTCTGCTATCAGCAAACCGAGATCGCGAGTTGAGACGACGCACCGGAGCTGCGAACTTAACAAAGATCAATGACCGCACCAACATTTCTGTCCCGCTTTTCTTCCCACAAATGCTTGTCCACGAATGCATGACGTTCAAGAGGTTCTGCTGTGAAGAAGATTGACCTTGCGCGCAACATATGTTTGCCACCTCTCGTCTAGCAGTCCCCATTATAAGATTTGACACAACCGCACGGCCGGTGCGTGCATTGCGTTCCTTTTCCCAAGCCCCAAGACCTACATGGCTTTAGTCCAAGGTAACCTCAGCTCCAACGGCGACGAGAGCCTTTTGGAGCTTCTCTGCCTCCTCCTTCGTGGCGTTCTCCTTGAGTACCTTAGGCAAGCTCTCAACAAACTTCTTCGCCTGGCCACATGTAAGAAGATGTTCATCAGCTCCGTTCCTGGCCAGTTCTGCTTGCTGCAGGACCCATCCAGGCTCCACAAGTTCCAACTCATGAACAAAAAACGCACCTCAACTAAATTCATGCTAGGCATGATCGCCTTGACCTCCCGAATGGCTTTTGCCTTTTGGGCAGCGTCGATCTTTGTCAGAGTGACGTTGAAGACAGTCTTCTCCTTTGGCGCAGCGACTTCCTCGACGGGAGCAGCGGCGGCAGGACCTGATGCCGCGGGTGCCGATGCGGGCATGGCGATGTCGACAATGTTCAACTTGGTCTATAATGCCGAAAGATTGAAAGCGGTTGATCAGCTTTCTGCCCCACGGTCGCTCTCCCTGCTGGGCACACGCAGGCCGATCGTCTCCGAAGGCCAGGCACTGCCCAGAAAGAGTGGGCAGTATCTGGGAGATTGCTCACCTTGAGGGCATCGACGAGTTCAGCAGCTTCGAGAAGGGTAAGGGTGGCGATCTGGTCTACAATTGCCGAGATCTTGGGGGAGAGGTTTGAAGGAGGTGGTGGAGGGGCGGCGGACGCTGCTGTGGGAGTTAGCTCTGCGCGGAAGGCCGAAGTGGAGGCGAAAGGGCGGAAAGCGACGACGAGGGATGATCTACAAACAGGTAGCTTCAGATTAAGTGCTGCTGGACGGGATGCGCATGCGTCGGGAACGCCTACCGTGTCGGTCGGGCTCGGACGAGATTTTGCACAAGGGAGAAGCGCGACTGGGAGATGGATTCGTCACTGTCAGTGAAGGCTCTGTAAAGCACAAGAGTCAAAACAATGACTCACCATGTTGATGGAGTAACGGGCTGTGTGTATAATACGCTCTTTCTGAGCGAAGTGCTTGTTGGCCTCGCAGCCCGCATCAAGTGTCACATCCCCTCGCTGGCAGTTAACGTCGTTCGCAAAATCGACGCATTCTCCTTCCTGTATTGAGATGAGGACCTGGTTTTCAATGACAAGATCTACGAGAATACTGCACGACTCAGGAAGCGAAGCAGAGCGACAGCTTCGCAACAGCGACTGGGGCGCCCAGTGGCTGCCTTCCCTTCTTCCTCGAAGAAGCAACGATTTCGTGCGCCCGAAACACGATTTCAGTCTCAAGTCTCTCAGCCAAACCAAAATAATTTTGCGCCACTGCGCGCCGTGGCGTATAGTATTGCTTGGGAGATCATTTGGGGCTACTACAAGTCACGCCTGGGTTACATGCACTCGAGGGCCGGTGGCCGAGTTATTGAGCGTCAAGGAGTGGGGATAAAGATGAACCTCGAGCTCAATTACTCGTCGAAGGGGCGTCGAAAGAAGAGTCGAAGTCGTTTAAGCCTCAACCTCAGCGATGGCGCGAGCTGGAGACGGCACGTGGATATAAGTAAACGAGCAAAAAGAAACCAGGTGTGAAAGGACTGACTGTAAACAAGCTGGCCGTTGTGGTGGATGAGGGGCTTAATAAGGCCCTCCTTGGTGAGGTGGGAGATGGCGACACGGGCGAGGGAGCCGTTGATCTTCATCCTGTCAATGAGGACAGATTGGGAGATCATCTTGAAGGTGGGGACCTCCTTCATCTATTGCGTGTGACGGATCGGTGAGAAACAGCGCCGCCACGGGTTTTGAAAGAAGTTGACGCACGATTCGGTCGAAGGTAACCTTGTCACAGATGACGGCGTTGTTTGCCTTGTCCTTTACCTTACCCTATTTGCGAGGCACCCACAGTCAGCAATTCACTCCTTCGCTACACCATTGATTTCCCACGCGATGCGTTCTCGCTCTTCAAACCGACCCCCGCAGACGCTCCTGACCCCGCGACCTCGTTCCTCCGTTTGATTGCGATGCACTTGCGACTGACCTTGCTCCACTTCTTTTTCTTACCAGCCTTGCCCTGGGTCGATGTTGCGGCTTCAGACTTCTTCGCCATCTAAATTGAGAATCATTGGGTTTGAGATCAGCAACGTCGTCCACGCAGGGTAGTCGAGGGTGCGCAGGTCGATGGAGGTATCGGCGGTCATCGGTACTGGAGTGGGACAAGTTTGTGGGGCATGGTGGAGGGACGAAGCTTACGATGCTGTGAGGAAGGGAGGCAATAGGTCAGCGATTCTGTCACCCTATGCGCCAAGAGCTCGCATCGTCGTTCTCCATCCACTCCAACCGAAACCTTTCCTCCCGGCGTCCAGTCGCTCGAATCCTTCTAGCGAAGAGCACTCCCACTCCATCCCTGCCCGCTACCGTCCATGCATCCTCTGTTCAAGCTCCTCCCTTTCACCCGATTTCGATTCCTGCGCCACGTCGCCCCATCGCCCATTCGCTAGTCCTCTCTATTCCAGCCGTAGACCGAGCATACTTACGAGTTTGTCGATAGTAACAAGCACGAGCGGAAACTAGGGCTCACGATCGACAATAGCGGCAGAGCGTGAGATAATTTTTTCGTGGTGAAGCTGGTGAAATTCGAGAAAAAACGACGCTTCGCGCTCAATACACCAGCGCTCGACGGGCCTGACTGCTTCTCGCTGTGTCTTCGTCAACGCCAATCCTGTAAGACCTTGAAGCCTACGATACTGCCCTTAACGCCCTGCTGACCGCGCCCTTCCCCTCGATCCGCCGCCGAAACCCGCTTCTTCAAACCTCTCAAATCCATCTATAAATCGACTTCACAACTGCCTGTCCATCTTCCACCTCCATCAGTCCCCATGTCCGCCGTCAACAAAGTCCGTGCCCACGAGCTCGTCACCAAGAAGCGCGATGAGCTTCTTAAGCAGCTCCACGAGCTCAAGACGGAGCTTGCCACCCTCCGTGTTCAGAAGATCACCGGTGGAAACGCTTCCAAGCTTACCAGGATGTGAGGATTGTCCTTTTTTCGGGGACGCTGCGTCACATGTAGGAGGAACTTGGGACCGGAACCCAAGTGGGTTGGGAAAGAGGGCGGCAGGCGGGCCAAGCAGAAGGATTGGAGAAATCTATCGCCGATTTTTCGCGGGAGCGTGAAGGGAGGGCACAGCGAGGCGTTTGAGAAGGGTGCGTGGTCGGGACGACGAAGTTATGATTGGGATGCTGGGAAAATTATGCTCGGCAGCACACCTAGGGTCAATTGGAGATTGAATCGCTGACCACCTCGTGATACACCAGCTCGACCGTCCGCAAGTCTATCGCTCGCGTTCTTACCGTCGTCAACCAGAAGACTCGCCAAAACCTCCGCGAGCTTTACAAGAACAAGAAGCACCTCCCCCTTGACCTCCGCCAGAAGAAGACCCGCGCCATTCGCCGACGATTGACCAAGGACGAGCGCATGTCCACCACTGAGCGCGCTACCAAGAAGGCCATCCACTTCCCCAAGCGTCGCTGTACGTCACATTGCTTGCAGTGCGATCTAGTTCATGCTGATCCGTCTTCCACCTCAAACAGACGCCATCAAGGCCTAAACGTAGGAACGGATTGTGTTGCTTGTAGGAGGGCCGAGGGAGGTCGAAGAGGATCGCTCGCTCGAGGGCTTGCGTGTCAGGGAAGGATGAGGGTGACATATTACCAAACATGCACCCTAAACATCCGGCAGTGACCATGGGACTCGCGTGTCGAGAGGTGTTTCTTGCCTGGAGAGAAGCTTCTCTGTCGGAAGCGAACCTTCCTGCTGGCGAAACGATGTGGGAGACTATGATCCTAGGTCCCTGAGGGCAGGCAAAGGATCCGGAGTCTTGGCCATAAATGTATTAAGTGTTCAGGTCGTTTTCCCCTCCTCCTGCCTCTGTGAGTCCTCCGAGATCCTACGCTTCAAGATCTTTGCTCCCTCTTCGGCAATCTCCCAACGGGACCCCTGGATACACTCCACGATCGTTTCACATAAAGAAGCTGTATTATTCTTTCGGGCCGGGAAAGAGCTTCAGCGCTGATTTTCGACAGGAGTGAACAAGACTGACCTTGTGAGCCACGGCGAGTAATCCTTCGGGAGTGTCGGTACACATCTGCAACGGCGTTCATTGAGCGTGAAACGGTGAAAGGAAACATCGAGGGGGGCAATCATTTACGAACCGAATCAAGGTATCGCATAGCTCCATCTCGATGGTTTTGTTCGCGGGGTCCTGGCGGTCCACTCGCTGCGAAGATCAAGACTGGTGAGTATGACGCCCCGAAAGCATATTGGGATCACGACTTACTGGCTCGTCCGAAGCTGTAGATAGTTAAGCAAGCCATATACACGGCCCAACTTCAGGAGACAGTGTCAGCCAATGCCAACGTCGCGTCGAGGGCGCAAGCCTTACCGGTGGTGTAGGCAGCCGGCTAGGTCACCTGTGCTCTCGAGCCAGTGCTGCAGGCTCGATCTGATGGGTTCAAGATTGGATCTGTGTCAGCTGTTTGAGCCGCACCACAAGGTGAAGAAGAGTGCTCGCCGCAGGAAATGAGCGGCATGCCATGTGGCTGCTCTGCCGTCCTTGCTCGAAGACCATACTTTAATTCGATGCTTGGTAGCTTCGTAGACAGCAGGAGAGATCACGAGACTAAGGGAGGTTTTGGCTCCTGCAAAAACTTGAAGCTCATGCACGTCAATCGACAAAGTGATGTGGGCGACGGCCTGGTGTAAATACTTGTCAGCTGTGAGGTGCGGATTTGGAACGCTGAACCTGGATTATAGTACTCACATAAAGTGAAATAGAAGCACGCAGAAGTTGACTCGTGACAAAGTTTGCTGTGAGAAGGGTAGTGTCGAGGCGGGCTTTCCAGCTATTGTAAGCCGCGGAGCAAAGATCTCTCCAATTTATTGATCTTCCTTCTGGGTGAGAAAGTCCGATGACATGATCACGCCTATCCCAATATCTGATTAGCGGGTTCTGACAGGCACTTTCTGGATGTGGCCCACCATTGAAGGTCCTGCGCGACGGAAAGCAGCCCATGAAGGATGATGATTCTCGAGAATGGATTTAGGACTGTACACCGCAAAGTTAGACTTGTCGACGGCTCAAGTGAATGAAGTGCGGCATACGTGGTTGGGCGACACCTGCCGTCAATGAGGCCTTGAGTGCAGAGATGAATGGGATGGGCGTCCGGGAGTGCGCGTGAATCCGAGCCCATTCGACCGCTGTAGGCGCCTCCCACTCGTCTTCGTCAGAAGGAAGTGTAATTTGTATCTGGAAGGCGGACAATGCTGGGGAGTGGCGGAAGAGTGCGGCATCTGCACCAATTTCGGGTCAGCTATATAGTCGGTAAATCGTGGGCCAAACTACATAAGAGAAACATACGCTGGACATCAATCTGCGGCGATCATGAAGTCATTACCAGAATAGATATGTGTATAATCTGTGAGCTCGAAGCGACATACTGAGAATCCTACGTGGGCAACTCGCTTCGCGACTTCTTCTTCAATCCATGCTGCCCACAGTACTTCTACATCGGCACGGCTTTCGTTCGGCACTTCCACAGTCCGCTGTGAGTACAGTCCTGAGCGACGGCCAAGAGTCACCACCGAAGACCAAAAAATGTGTGACTACGAATGGAAAGGTCATGAACGCTATGACGACCAGTGCCTCAGGTGAAGACTCACCATTTCGTGAGCCATGCGATTTGAGCACAGTTTTCCAAACACAATAATCAAAAGAGCAGTTTGATGCAGCCACAGCTCGGCACGGGGACGAAAATCGGTGGAGCAAAAGACCTTTCCTCGAAACATCGGGTGCAGCTTCACGGCGAGAGCATGTGCTTCTTTCTCTGCGAAGTAGCAGCCGAGGAGCATCTGCAAGGAGACATGATCCTTAGCGATGCTTGTTTCTAAGATTACGCGTGAGCTCACCATGGCCAGTAACAACGGTGTTGGGGCGGCTTCGGTTCTGGCGAGAAGGGAGTCAGACGATAGGAACGACGGCTCGTTGAAGACCAGCTTACCGGAGAGAGGCTCGGTGCACAGCGGGGGCTTGCGTCTCGTGAACTCGAGTCCAAAAGAGCTTGAGGTAGTTGGACATTGCTTTGGTTGACATTCGCGAGTCCCCACGTAATCCGACCCACTCAGGCTGGAAGAGGGCATCTTGTCAGGTGTCAAGGTTTCGTTGTTTTCCTATTCGCTGACGTACCCCAAGATAATCCAAAATCCTCAATCGCGTACTAGGGTCGATGAAAGTTGAGGGATCCCGAGTTTCTAGAAATTCGGTGTCGGCAACTTCTGGTTTCGCAATTTCAACTTCTCTGTTTGCGCCGGCCTCCACTGCTGATAACAAGCTCTGCTTTGAGGGCAAGTTCAGAAATGATCATGTGAGGGATAAGTCACATCAAAGTTCTTACTGAAGCAAAATTCTGCTCCACTTTGTCGGAATCGCGCTCGCCCCATTGGTGCTCGGGCATTCCGAAAGTATGCAAGCCTTGTCCGTCCCCAAGGTCGAAGGACATGCTTCCAGACGACAGCCCCATTCCAAAAGCTAGGCTGTCGAATTCAGAAGGACCTGGACTGGCAGGCCTAGAGCTTCCTAGAGTCACGTTGAAATTTTGGCTCGCATCAAACAGCCAACTATACTCATTCGCAGAGGTGAATGGAGCTCCATAGCTGGCCTGTATGAAGTGTAAAGGGTCTTCCATTCCTCGAAGCGACGTTGCCGGATGAGAAATCATGCTTTCTTGGAAAAAAGGAGAGGTCGAGTCGAAGGACGTCTGCGACATCTCGGGGTGGTAGGGTGAAGGGACGTGTGAGTTGGAATAAAGGGCATTGACTAGCGGTGAGGTCGTGGAATGGCTAGTGTCGTGATTTGCAGAAAGTACTGCCGTGTTCTGCGCCGGTGATTGATAGCTGGCGGATGGAGCGGAGTCGGAGAGCTGTTGTCCCAAATGTGGAGAAGTCCCGGACCCTCGCTTGTCGTAGTCAAAGAATGTGCGTGGGTGGGGGGCACCTCGCTCTTTCCAGGAAGGGCTCCTAGCTTGCGGAGGATAGGGAAGGTTGGCAAGGGAGGTTGAAGGGAGAGGTGGCGGTCCGCCGGCTGGTGGAGTATTTCGCGGCGCGGAGTCGGCAGGCGTTGGTCGGACCTGCCCACCTTCCGTCACAGCAAGCTCGCGTTTCACATGTCTCTCGACGTGCCTTACAAGGAGGTCGTTCCGTACAAAAGCTTTGCTGCACCTGGGGAAAGCATTGGTTAGGGTTAGCGGAGTCCCTTCTTCCGTCCATCAGCTTTGTTTTCGTCCTCACCTTTCGCAGGTATAGATCTGAAGAGGTGTATGATTCAATGTATGCCGAGTGAGATGGTCTGTTCGAGAAAAAGCTGCACACGAGAAACGCGTGAGCGCGCAAGCCCCCAAACTTCGCAAGACCTCGTGACCTCGAGAAGCTGTTAGGTCGCAACGGCACAGCTTGTGAGCTAAAGCAAATCTAGCTTACACTTGTTGCAGTCAGGCCAAGAGCAGACGTGCTTCTTCTCTCCGGTCCCCTCGCCCTTCCGAGCTCGCTTCTTCGTTGGTCGCCTCGGCTTGCCTCCCTGATCACTTGCGCTTCCGTGACGTTCAATGTCATCCTCTTCTTCCAGTTCACGGCCAGCTTTGGACGAAGAAGGCGAAGCAGACATCACGTGGGTCGTCGGCGAATGCGGGTGAGAGTGCGGGGGTGGGTGAAGGTCAATCCACTTCGGCAGGCCGCGCGCCTCGCGATTTCCTTCTCTAGGGTGATTTCTCTCGAAGTCCAAGACGTCGCTTCAAATCCTTGATCAACAAAATAGAGAAGCTTGAAATTCTGAACAACACTGAAGCTGGGCACATGTACGGAACGGCCCTCCTTATCACCCAGATCTACCCCTCTCATCTCAACCCATCCTGTTACGTCAAATCAATTACATCTATATCCCTTTTCACCGCCTTGGTTGCTGGTGCAGAGACCTGTATGTCCAAGTCGTCAAGTTTGCGCTTATTGTTCGCTTCAGGTGCCGGCGTTGGCACAGAGGGGACAGCGGCTTTGGTCTGCGATGGGTGGGCGACGGCGACCTTCGCTGGTACAGCGACCTTCGCTTGCGGTGGTACAGCGACCTTCGCTTGCGGTGGTACGGCGACCTTCGCTTGCGGTGGTACGGCGACCTTTGCTTGCGGTGGTACGGCGACCTTTGCTTGCGGTGGTACGGCGACCTTTGCTTGCGGTAGTACAGCGACCCTTGCCTGCGGTGGCACAGCGACCCTTGCTTGCGGTGGCACAGCGACCCTTGCTTGCGAAGGCACAGCGACCTTTGCCTGCAATGCAGTTGTTTTAACAGTCGCCGATGAGGATGCTAGCGACGACGGCACAAGAGGCTTTGCGTTGGCGGGAGTAGAAGCTACGCCTTGGGATGTTGGCCTGTTTGCGGGGACGACGGTCGAAGACGAAGGCGTTGAGGATGTAACGACTCTCGCGGTCGACAAAGGAGCGGCTCCGTTGGGTCGAGGCGCAGAAGAAATCGCTGGTTTCACACCGGTGTTCGACGAGGAGGCACCGGTTGGGAGAGCTCTCGCCGTCGCGACGCCTGGCGTCCCAGTACGAAGTCCGGGGGAACCTGATGCTGAAGCATTTCCAGCCGCCTTCAACGCTGCCATCTTCCGCATCTTCTCCTTGAAGTGGTCGACCACGTAGGCCTGTAGGATCTGGAGTGCCGCACTCGCAGCGAGAACTTGAAGATTATCGAGCTGCTCTTTTGTGAGGTGAGCAAAAATGGATGGGTTCAAAATGAGTTTTCCTTCGTGTAGAACGATTGGAGGGTCTTTGAGAAGGGCAGCGGTGAGGTCGTCTGGAGGCGCGGACGAGGTGGATGGTGGCGTCGGGCGTACGTAGGAGTCTGGAATAGGCCCAACGATGATGGGGAGAGGAGAGGAGAGGGAAGGCGCGCCGTTGTTGGGTCGAGGTCCGGGATTGGGCTTCTTGATCATCGGTTTTGTCGGTCCCGCGACAGGCGGCTTTGGCGGCTTTGGCATTGGAGGAGGTTTTGGAGCCGGCATGGGTTTCGGTCCTGGTGGAACGGTCGACTTGCTCATCTTCTTCCGGAAGTTGAGGCCATCAAAGTTGCGGATCTGAGCAGGGTCGATTGCCCAAAAAGCGCCCTTGCCGGGTTCATCTTCGCGTCGGGCGATTTTCAGAAAGCCTCGAGAGAGCGTAAGGTTGTGACGAATAGAGTTCTACAAAGACAATAGTCAATTACACTGAAAATTTTGGAATAAGCCACGAAAGTGACTGACCTGCCAACCGTTTTGGTTATCGCTGAAGTAAGGCCACCGAGCCGTGATCCAGTCATAAATGCCGTTCAAAGTAAGCTTCCTACTATCTACGCTCGACACGGCCTGCGCAATCAAAGAGGCGTATGTGTAGGGTGGTTTCGAATAGAGGTCATCAGCTGGCGCGGCCAGGGGAGGGCGGACGCCGTCGGGGAGGATTTCGGGTACAGAAGGATAGGGTACGTTTCTCAAATCGGTGATACTTGAGCTTGTCGAGGAGTGGACTTGCAGATCGGGAACGGGTCCCACCGGCAACGATGGATCGATGTCGATTCCACCATGTCTCGCGCGAGCTTCTGCCGCCGCGACGTTGATGGCGGCTATCTGAGCGGCAGTCGGTGGCATGACACCATTCGCATCAGGTTTTGGTTTACGAGGTCGCTGGGCGCAAATTCCATTTTTTGGTGGGCGTCCTCGCCCTCGCTTGATTGGTGGCCCACCGGGATAGGCAGTACTGGCGCTAGGCGAGAACGACATGCCACCAACACCTGAGACGGCGGGAGTCATGGTCGGCCTGGACGTGCCGCTGAATGGGGCGGTCGAGATACCGGCAATCATTTTAGGAAGACCAGTTGGCGGCCCTGCGCTTTTCTGGGGAAGCACAAGCTTGGAGGTGGAGGCGACAGGGGGGGTGGGGACGACTGGTAGGAAAGGTGAAGAGTCGGAAGCAGAAGAAGCTGAGGTTGCAGAAGGGATCGGAGGTAAAGGAGGAAGCACCGGCAAGTCTTGAGATACGGGAAGAGGTGGGAGAGGTGGCGCTACGCTGGGTGGTGGCGCGAGGACGGGTGGGTGTATCAGGGCTGGTGACTTGGGCGAAGGCTTCACGTTGAGCAATTCACGTCTGGGCTGTTTCGATGGTACGGGATGTGGCGCCTTGTAGGGCGCCTTGCGCGCCTCTGTCTTCTTTTTCCTGAGTGGAATTGTTGGGTGCTTCTTCGGAGGGGACAAATCGTGCATAAAGACATCGTCGTCGTCCGCGTCTAGGTCGTCGTCGAATCCATCTTCTTCGTCATCATCCGGCGATGATCCAAAGGAAGCATTTGATTGTCTTCTAGGCTTCTTCGTCGGAAGAATTGTCTTTCCCTTCCCCATCTTTCCTTTGC
>JASZXU010000579.1:0-17827 GCA_035521515.1 Phenoliferia sp. Uapishka_3 | reverse complement strand
GAAAAAGAAAGAAAAGGAAGAAAAAGAAAGGGGAAAGGGGAAAGGTTAGGCTTGAATCAACAGCTGCCTTCGCACTTTGAATCTCACTTTCGACCATCAGCCCTTAGTTTTTTGCATTAAATTTCCCGCAAATGGATGCTGAAGTCCCGAATAACAATTGCTAGATCTCAGTTCCATCAGTCTACGTCCATAGGTCGTACACCATTAAATGTACATTTGTTTCCCCCATCCATCCCGTTGCAGAGCTCGTCCCTTCCACAGAATCGACAGGGTACCAGGCATGGCAACGGACAGTAAACACGACCAGACGAGCCTCCACAATCATTCGAGAGACATCGTCGGCATGAACGCGGCAAGCGAGTGGAACCGGCAGCGGCACGATTCCGTTTTCGCTTCGGAGGGCGTGCATCAATGCCACTGTTACACGTAGAAAACGTGCTCAGGAGATTCTCTGACAGAAAGGAGGGGTTGAAGCTTCAACTCACGGATTCAGAGCGGGAGCCGCTGGTGTACGTGCTTGAGAAACTGAGGCTTGCACATTACTTTCAAAATTGGAGAGTGCATCAGACTTGAATTCCGTCGAAAGAGATAAGATTCCAAGACAATACAAAATTTGACACACCTTGAGCCACTCGTGGAATCCACACCAAGCTCAGCCGTGAGGTCTGATTGAGTTTTCGCGGAGGAACGATGAATGACGGTGATGGGAGGGGAAGGGGAAGGTTGAGACTTTGAAAGTGATGTTGATAGCGAGCTAGGAGTGGGTGAGTCGAGATGAGGAAGGACTGCTGCACTTGGATCGAGGATAGTAATGCGAGAGCTGGTGATGAATTTTGGAAAGGTTTTGAGGGGGTTTTGAATGACTGATGACGATGATTTGAGCTCCTCGAGGCCTTCCTTGACAAGATCCTCTGTTGCTCGCCTATTATTCACCCGATCCCATATCTTCCCGTATGAAGAAAGAAGCTCCGGGGTGATGTATACACGATCGACGCCGTCTGCGGACATGTTCCAGCTACGTGCGAAATCCTCGAGTCGGAAGCTTGAGTTTCCTTTCGAGCTCTTCCCAGTCAAAAACTTCGGCAGTTCCTGGAAGTAGAATTTCCTGGCGGAAAGTGTGCTGGGTGGCATGACAGGAAGAGCGACACCTTGCCGACGTCGCAGCCAGTCGTTGCTCGAGTTCACTTTCACTCGAGTCGCTCCAGTGCTTTCGTATGATTTCATGCCGAGCCGACCCAAAAGGAGTTCTTAGATGTGGAATGATCAGTGGGTATTCAAATGAAGAAAAAAAGCTTACCTGGAAGCTTGCAGATACCAAACGTTTCGGTCGTGCGCTCGTAGAGATCTCCATTCGTCCAATATTCATATGCATCTGCTCCAGAGACGTAGTCGGCAAGGTAATTAAGGAGGAAGGACGTCCGGTTGAGGAAACCAAGTTTGTGGTGATAATCCCAACTGACTCCGAAGGAGTGCTTGGCAAAGGACTTGTTTATGAATCAGCGAGAAGACCTCCCTTGGAAGCTGAGACGAATAAAAATACCTGTACATTATACCAGGTTCGATGATCCGTCAGACACGCCAGCGTTAAGCGAGGGGAAGCTGTCAGAGAGAAGGAAAAGTATGGTGTGAGATGAGCTTGGAGTGGCGACAGCAGCAGATGAAAAAAGGTAACGCACCATTCAAAGCTCCAAAGTGCCGATACACATCACCATGAGGGCCTCCTTCAAGCATCCCGGTCCCCCGACAGCACCAGTACCTCATCAACCCATTCTTGTCTTTTCCTGCCTCCTCATAAACAACAATACCGACAATGTCCGAGAGGAATCCTTCCCTTGCCAGCTCTAACACAGCGTTCGCCTTCTCCCACCCCTTTTTGCTGAATAGCGGAAGCTTCGTCTTTGCATCCTTTGCATTCCCACATCGGTCATAGACAAGTTGAATGGCGGGGACCAATATCGACGGGATAGGGACGTAGCGAGGACACCTTCGGGCAATCCATTTTGGTTTCCTCAGCAGCATCTGATCAAACGTCAAGTTGAACTTTTTGCGACTGACCTTGTCGACTTTCGCTCGGACGACGGGGTCCCAAATTAAGATATGATCGCGGAGCATCCGAAGGAATGTCGGACGCATACCGTGAGTAGTCGACATTGGGATCATCTGAAAAGCGTGGAACAGGTCCTTTTTGATTCGAGTGTATTCGAGAGTTGGAGCTTCGGGGTTTCGTTCGTCAACGAGCTTCTTGAGGGCAGCGATGAGCGTTTCGGTGTCGGGGGAGGAAGAAGGATCGGTATGAGTGTCGTTGGAGCCGCCAGCTGGCCATTCAAAGAGATCGAATTGGTTAGCAGAAAATTTATAGAGAGCAAAACCTGAAGACAGCCGTACCAGCGCCACTGTCTAAGTCTTCAGCAGCATCACTCTCTCTTCCTCGCTTTCCTGTGGAAGGGCACATCAGCATTCTACTTCTTCTCACAAAAGCTGCTGACTCACGAGCACGTGGTCCGAGTCCAAGGTCCTCCATCAAATCCATGATTCCATCTTCAACATCGTCATCTTCCCCTCCATAGTCAAAACCATTCTCATCATCCAGCCCTCGTCTATCATCCCAAGGCTCTTCGTCATCATCTCCGTCATCTGTTTCGTCCCATCCGTCCTCAATCGTTACTGAGCCTGTGCGAGGAAGTGCCGTCGCCGCCGCCAAAGCTTCCTGTGCCCTCACTCGATCCACTTCAACGAGCTCGGGGTCGATGAGAGTAGGAGAACTTTGAGTGATTGGAGAAGATGGAAGGGAGGGGGGAGTTTGTAAGGACTGGTGCTGAAAATGACTTTGGGAAGTTGAGGTTCCCAGATTTGGACGTTCGAGGGCCGGCTCAGTGCGAGAAGATTGGCCAAGTAGGGGTTCAAGTGAAGCTGATCTTGAAAGTCGATCGCGAGTCTTGAGGTAACTTGCAACTTTCTTGACTCCAGGCGGGATCACCGGGGAGGGATTGGGGCTAAAGTTGGTCGGAAGTTGCGGAGGAAAAGCCTGCAACGCAAAACAGTCAAAAAGCGGACAGGGAACGGACAAGACAAGAAAACTCACAATGTTCCGTTGGTCTCTGGCAAGAAGCATCACCTGGGAGACGATACTGAAGCCGGCGGGTGCAGAAGTCTTGTTGAGCGAGCGAGTGCGAAGTTGGTCGAAGGTAAAGGCTCCACATTTGGTTTTGCTAGCCTTCGCTTGCGCACGGGTCATGGAGAAGTGGAGTAATGCGGCGGCAGCAGGGCGAAGAATGGAGGTTATGTCGATGATAAGTCGGTTGTTGCAGGGAGTCTTTCGTCGAACCGTCGCAAATGAATCTGGCTGTTCGAAGGCAATGGTTCCATATGCGGCTACGTCTCCACCTTCGTGGGTGAGTACAGCAACTGACGTTCCAGCCAGGGTTTCGACAGTGACGAGATCGAGTCGTGCTGTGCGCGCCATCTCTTCGTACAGCAAACGTGACCCGTAGACGTCCAAAGCCGCATATTTCGAATGAGCCACGCTCAAAGGAATCCTCTCCCACTCGTTTGACTTCCTCACTGAATCCTCCTTCTCCATATACAGTCCTAGCATTTTCTCCATCATTGCATCCAACGTTCCCTTTTCGCCACGACCGAGCAGCCCACGCTCGAGCGCAAAGTCTTTCAGGTCGACAGTTGTGAATTTCTGGTCGGACAGTTCAAGAAACTGTTTCGAAAGTCGAGTGAGGTCACCTTTGACCTGGGAACCAACCTTGAAGACTCGATTCGAAGTGAGGAGTTGAAGAAGTGAAGGTGGGAGTTGCTGCAGTTTGTGAAGCTGAAATTCCAATAATCAGTGAATGAGTCTCAATGAAAATGAAGCGGTAAAGCTTACAGGGATGAGGAAGATCTGATCTGGCATATGATGAGGTGCGAGTTGAAGCAGTGAGCATCCAACAAGCCGATTAAGATTCCACTCCGCGTCCAGGCTGACAACAATGTGCGCTCCAAGCTCGTTTGGTTCTAGAAGGGGTGCCATGATGCTACCAACAAGCGTCTCGATGGTAGTAGCAAGCGAAAGGAAGTGAATCGACGTTGTTGCCGGTAGGAGGAGAGGTTTTAGGCCGCGAGCCAACGCCATCGGAGCGAGGTCTACACCGAGTGAGGGGAAAGCTGAAAGAAGTAACGACTTGTCCTGCAAAGAGGAAGAAAAGACTCAATGCTTATTTGTGTGGTGAAGAGGTGAGATAAAACTCACCTTGGATGGATTATCAGAGAAGAAGATTTCCGGGGGAGAATGTCCGTACTTCTTCAGTGAATTGGCTATCCCTTGAAGCATGACGGTCCGCTCCTCGTGCCCCATTGTGAGAGCTAACAGTTGAGCCCGCAGATAAAATTTCGCAGTTACGCTGAGCATCGCCACATAGGTTCGTACACCGTTATGAGCCATGATGTGCGCTGGGAGCTGGAAACAAGCCGTGAGCACCTTGAAAAGTCATCAAAACAAAGACGATAAGCGTACCTTGTGAGAGTCGTCCAAAGATCCTTGATCCATCGGAAGGAGCGAGGTGTGTTGGTCCGCGTCCGCCTCCTCCGCCTCGATTGCCCGCTCCAGCATTTCCGTTAGGTAGCGATCACTCGCAACCTCCCCATTATACCCATCCTTGTCTGAGAACGAGCCAAAGAAACTATACTTCACACTAAAGTACTCTGGCAAGCTAGTCTGCTGAGATTTCTCGTTCCCCTCTCGTCGCGCCGCCCTCTCAACCGCCTCCAAGATCGCTTCCAGGTACTGAAGCTGAAGCCTGTTGAATTTGAGAGTGTGACCTTCGACCAGTAGAGAGCGTACGCCAGCCGGGCCCATTTTATGCTGATTCCCAACTCGAAGGATGTTCATGACGGGGAGGGAGAGTCCTCGCTTGCGAGAGATGACTGCCGGAAAGGCAAGGCGAATGTGGCCGGGGAGAGAGTCGAGCAGATCAGGGCTCCATCCGCGATAAGTCCGCTTGCAGCCTACTCGACGACAGTAATACTGCCAGCTGATGATATAAAAGTGATCCTCGAGGTCGGTGACGCGGCGCGGTGGGAGAAGTCCGTTTTTGTCGAGAGGATTTCCACAGCAAGGACAGGAGAGGGAGGTGACGAGGAAGTGTGGAAGCCAAAGGAAAACCCTTGGCAGCCACATGCTTGTCGGGGAGTAAGTGCTGCTGATGTTGATGAGCGCAAAAGTTGGGTCGGGCGGAAGTACCCAAAACGACGACGCGACGTTTCCTTTTGGCGCCTTCAAAAGCTGATTTGGGCAAGCGAAAATTCGAGTGGTCCCAACTCGCTGAGTAACGAGTGGATGAATGGTTTTGATGAAATAATCATAGCACCAGGTTGCCATTGAAATGGGCTTCGGAAACCAAATAGCTGCGAGATGAGTGATTAGCATCAAAGAGAAAGCTATGCCGAGCTAGATTGGGTACTCACTCTCCGTCTTCTCCCTCCCTCCTGTCTTCTTAGCTTTTGTCTTTCCCTTCTTTGCCTGCTTCCCCCCCTTCTTCGTAGACGAAAGGACCTCTTCATCAGATGCCTCATTCCCCGAATCACTCTCCACCGCTTCCTCCGCCTCCGAGCCTTCATCAGAATCGGAATTTTCGATGTCGACTTCGTGGTGCGTAAAAAAGGGGCCTTTGAAGTCAAAGTGTCAGTGAGTGTGCTATAAAGTTGCGAGTTGAGAGTGCGCACGAGTAGAAGCCTTGCGCGCAGTTGCAAGTAAGGCGGTGAGCTGTATTTCTTGCGGTGTTGGTGGTGCTAAAGCGGGAAGTTAGTCACATAAACGACAGAATTGGGGAGTGTTGGACTCACCAGCAGCAATGGCACGACGCGGGGGCGGGGGAGAAAGTGGGGGAGGAGGTGGAGGAGGAGTGGGGACAGCGGGATCTAGAGCTCCCAGCTGGGCTTGCTCCTCTTGAGTGAGCTCGTCGAAACCGAACTCGTCTGCACTCGATCAAGGTCAGCGACGCGACCCCGTGTGTTGAAACCCCGCCGCACCACTTACCATCACTGTCAACCTCCTTGCGAGGACGCCCTCTCAGCGGTGCTCCCTCCACACGAGGCCCATCCTTTGATCCCAAGGGACGGCCTCGCTTCTTCCCCTCGTCCTGGAAATCAAGGGCGTTGGAGTAGTCGGATTCGGTCATGGGCGAGTGAAGTTGGTTTGTGTCGCAAGTGGAGAGAAGGGGAGCAAAGGAGGAATTGGCGGTCGAGGAGAGTGTTTATTGTGGGCAGGTGTACGGTTGCTGGAGAACCGGAGCGCGACGTGAAATGAGGAAGAGAAGCGCCGCGCGCCAAGTTACTGACCAATTTACTGACCAGCCAGGGCACTTTGGCTGAGCGCGCACCACAGCTCGCGGTTATTCTCACCTTTGCGAAGGACAAATCCAAGGTATAACATATAAAGTGAATTTCAGAGAAGTACTAGCCTCCAACTGCAGCAGAGAAGAAGTTTTAAGCAAAAGAAGGAAAAGTCGATACAGCCCCTGTGGTCAGTAAGTTACTGACCATCCACGGTAACGATCGCTAAACCTCTTGAACTGCCGATCTCGTCTAGCCCGGATCCAATTGTTCTTGTATCGAGGTCGACAATCAATATTCTGGATTCTAGGCTACAGCCAATTACAGCACACAACTGGCACACGCAAGGCAGAAGGACCCGGGCCACTCGGCACTTCGTGCACACCCCTGACAAAGCCTTCCCCTCGCTCACCAAACTCTAGATCCGGTTCCATCAGCGATGTCGAGGTTTCAGAGCTATCCGTGGAATTGCGGGAATTGCCTAGACCTGTGAGATGTTTGACCCGTTCAATCTCGGCCGCCCTACATTTTCTTTTCATGGGTGCACTGTCGCATCCTCACTCTCCCGGAAGATCCTCTAATCAATCCTTAGCTGACGTTCTACCTCTCCCATTTGTCCCGCATCATTCTCATATTTCAAGACATCTCGAGGAGCACACTTCGTCGACCCCAATCCATTTCACTTGCCACCAAGTCGTCCCTTCGCACAGCCACATGGCCGCCCCTGCGTCTCAGCACGACACTCCCGGTCCTCGGCCATCACATTCTGACCCTCAAAACCCTTACGTAGCCCAGACAACCAGATTTGTCCCTTACCGTCGTCGTTCCGCGCCTCAAGCCACATTCCCGTATCACTCATCACCCCAACACTCGTCACCACCACCATTCCTTCCTGCGGAGCAGTACGCTGCGATGTACGAAACCCTGTCGAGGCGCTGGGGAGAGCAAGCAAAGGACCTGGCTATGAACGGGAAATTCGCTCGAATAGTCAGCAAGCGACCGCTGGAGAGTCCTGAGGAGTGTGCGTGTCGGAATCCGTCTGCGCGAGTCAGCCGCGAAGCGCCGGCTGTGAAACGACGAAGGACGGATTTTGACTTTGTTGCTGGCTCGACCAGTCCTGAGACAAAGTTCCGTCCTTGGGATTTCCCCCAAATCAACTCGGCCTTACATCGCCGTTCATCTTCAACACCCACATTCCACACTCTCGCCGACATCGTCACCACCCACACACCAAAATTGTCACCAGCACTTCCCTCATTTTCTACTCTGTCTTCCTCCCTCCTACTCGACACCGAAACTTTCGACCACGAAACATGTTCCTCTCTCCCCCATTCGCAGACATCGACCCGCTCCTCGACGCCAACGCCACCGGACCTTCCTGCCTACTCTCCCCTCCTCCGAACTAAATCCATCGACACCACGCGTAGCAAACTCAGAGCAGAAGCGCTGGTCAATGTTGTGAAGAGCTTCGAGATAGTACTTGGATACCGTGCAGATGGTTGGAGGTTTTTTGATGATGTTGTGAGAGGTGGAGCAAGGAGGTCGGCCTCATTAAATCATCACAGACAGTAGCAGATGTATTTTATAGCCTAATGAGCCATCCGGATGTTCGAGAAGTAGTGTTTCCTTCAGGTATTCTTCCAAAGCCTGATCACGTTCAGCCTACAGCCATGTGTCTGGACCGATGCCGTAGCAAAAACCAGCAACCGAGACTAGATGTACGTATATCGCCTATCCAACAGTCAGCAAGAGTGAAGATGATTGCAAAGCAGCAAGAAGCATAGAGCTGCCATTGAGAAGGTCCCGCGACGTGTCCCAGAAGTGGTAGCTCAGACTCGATTTGGTTCGGCAGCTGCGTCCGTCGGAGCCCTTGCGGAACCATCGGCTGGCAGGGAAAAAGAAAGAGGCGGACTTGATGTGTCTGGTGTTGCCTACCTGACGCATTTGATGTGTTGATTGTGAACCGAGACAAGTGTCGACCGCAACATGCGCGGAATGATTTAGATACGTTGTACATCAGCAATTATGGGTGCAAGCGGGTCGTTCTGGTCAGTCATGTATCTACAGAGTTTCACATCTACTTGTCGGCCCAGAGGGTCTGCCTCTCCGCAAGGGATTCAGCCATGTCGACACTTGGTAGGGTGGTTCGGGAATCAGTTTGCTGGGCCCTTTTTGTGGGAGATCGAAACTCACAAAGTCTTTTGCAAGGAAACTGGCGTCCAGTTGAAGAGCTCCTTGGCACGAGAAGCATCGAAGAGGTTTTGAACCGGAGCGGTGGCGTGTGGGTGTCCTGTAATTGCCTTGGGGAACTGACTTAAGACGCTCTGACCTTGGAGAGCATCCAGAGCGAGTTGGTAGTAGAATGAGCCTATCCGCAATGTTCAGGATCAGCCCAATGCCTAAGATTGAAAGCAATGGTCTACTACCGGCACTAGCAGCGAATCTCTTTCCTCCAGCTTCCTGCTTGCTGAGGGCATCGACGTGAAGTTTGGCAACGTCCCTGACGTCTACAAAGCTTCCGAAAGGTGTCAAGGCATCATCGTCCTTCTTCGCTCCTGTGAGGAAAGCGTAGAATGCACCGACAGAGGTGTTCAGCGATGAGGCGGACTTGACGTCGTGGAGGATGGGACCGAAGATGAGGGGAGGGTTGATCGTGGCGATATCAAAGCTGTAAGCAAAGTAGGTATGAGACCACAATGGAGACGAAGAGAACAGGGCAGGAAATCAACGTACGGAGCGACGCCGTTCTTCGTGTGCTTCTCAACAAAGTCCCAAGCAGCCTTCTCCGCGAGCTGAAACATCAAATTATTTAGCTCGGATCAAGTAACAAAACTGATAGCACCCTACCGTCTTCGAAGCTCGGTACGCCTCTGTGAACAGTATAGATAAGTGGTTGTTTCGAATACTCGAACTTGAGAGTAGCAGTGTCTTACGGGCAGGCTCGACATCAACTCCTTTCTCCTTGACTTGCTCGAGACTGAAGTGGTTCCAGTCCTTCTCCGTGAATGTGTCTAGAAACTAAAAGTCAGGAAAATGATCTTGATCCGGGAAGAGTTGGCTACTCACAGACTGTTGGCTCGGGGTTGACGATGGCTGTGATGATTATAGTTATGATTAATGTGGGAGGATAGCAGGATGGAATGGACGTACAAGCAAAGGAACTGGTAATGACGATACGCTGGACTTTAGACTCGAGAAGGGCGCTCTTGAGAATGTTGTTTGTTCCGTTGACGGCGGGGTTGATGAGATCCTTGTATGGATCTGTCACATTGAAGTGGAACGGCGAGGCTGATATGGTAACAGAAGTAACTATCAGCCTCAAGATCCATCGCCCCTGGAGAGCTCGACGGGCGGACTGACCAGTGTGGGCAATTCCATCGACTCCCTTCACGGCCTCGTCAAAAGCTCCATCCTGTCACCCAGCCGGAAAGTGAGTAGAATCCTTTCCAGAAGGATCGCAAGCCACCCACCGTCTCTACATCCTCGACGATGACCCAGCTCCACTTGTCCCCACTCGACGCGAACAGCTTGTCGAGATATTCTCCCTTGTCCTTGGACCGGACTGTTCCACGAACGCTATATCCCCGCTGGAGGAGCTCTGTAGCGACGTGGACGGCAAGGAAGCCGGAGGCTCCAGTGAGGAGGACTGTCAAGGTGGGGACGACAGATTAGCGCTCTACAGAGAGCAGAACAAACACGACTGACTGTGGGATGATTCAGAAACGGCTCCTGGCATGATTGTATACTTTGTGCTTTGGTCGGTGAGGGTGTGAAAGTGAAAGAGGGAACAGCGAACCGCGTGGTTACAAATCGTCGTCATGTGCACAACAAATTGCGAATTATTCTATCGCGAGCCGTTTATTGTGGTCAGAGAATGACTTTCAGGCGTTCTGCCCGTGTTTCGAATACTTCATCAAGCGACCCGTGTAGCACTGTAGAACTTTGCTTGCATGTGATTCAAATTTACATCCCCTTTGGCATCCTAGCACCGGGCGGCGGGGGTTCAATCTTGCGAAACTCGTCGTTCACTTCCTGCGATTGCGAATTTTGACGGTCAGGTTCTAGTTGAGTCTTCCTTATTGAAATCGAGCATCCTCACCTTCATAGTAACCCACTCGACCCCTTCATGGCCATTGATGTACTCGATTAACCTGCGGTGCTCAAGAGGTCGGCGACGATGGAAAAATAGTGAAGTAGAAGAGCGTACTCTTCCAGAATCAGAATAATGTGGGGTCTCCCAGAGGTATCCGGATGAATTGTAAGAGGGCTAATGATTGGAAAGCGGTCAGTAAGTAAAACTTGGAAATATCTTATGCAGAGCTGAATGAAAGGAAACGTACAACACAAACCATTCGTTCTCTCGGTAAAAGTAGTCGAAGTGCTACAAAAAGAGTATCAGATAATGTCACAGCAGGATATACGAAGTCTTCACTACCTTTTTCCAGAGCTTGAGGGTGACGTCCGCATCCACGAAACCATGGCTGTTCGCAGAGCCTTTGATGAACATGTGTGGGGGAAGGTCATCCAAGTCTGCGAAGGAGGATCGGAATTAGCTCCTACAGACTAGTGAAAATACGTCAATGGAGTACCTACACCAATTGGCCGGAATTTGCACCATTCCCGTCAATTCGCCCCGCACCAGTGGCTTCATCCACTCCTTCGCGGATTCGGCCTTGTAGTTGATCTTTGTCCAGGTATCCTCATCGCGGCAATAAAATGGCTGACAGTCATGTGCTTGCGAGGAATGGTCATACTGAATACCTTTCTCCAGCAGCAGTGCGACGCCCTCCCTGCGAGGTCATTGAATATTGATCAGTCGCGCGCTCGATAGTGGAGTCGGAGCGTCGCCTGAACGCACTTTGATGTCTCCCACCACCTATAGTGCAGTAGTGATAGCATTAATGATCGTCCCAGTAGAGGCTTAGACAGATAAGTACGGTGCTACAGATCCAACTGGAGGTTTGCCGCAAAAATCCGTGAGTTGCTTGAAAGTGTGTTCCAAAACCTCTGTTTGCTGCTTGATCGTCATTTCAATTGGATTCTCGTGTGAATAGCTGAAACGGAATAAAAAATCAGAGTCAGGACAGCTTCGCTATACTAAATCCGGGAAGAGCAAGTACCCGTGAAGGCCAATCTCGTGGCCCGCATCCCTCACATCCGCCATTTCTTGCGGAAAAGTATCAAGTGAATGTCCAGGTATGAACCATGTAGTCTGCAGAGTCAATAAGCTCCGCGCTTGCAACACACACACACACGATAACTTCGTTAAGGATGCAAGAGCGTACCTTCATATCGTACTTCTTGAATAGCTTCAGCAGCCTCGGGCATCCCACAGAACCCGCAAACATTCCTCGTGAGATGTCGTTCGGGCTGTCCTCGCCTCCGTATGAGCCGAGCCTGCAGCACCACTACCAGTCAGCGCTCTCCGAGCGGGTCACAAGAATAGGGCGCGAGTGGGGAGCTCACCATCCAGAGACGGCGTCTACATCGACACCGATTGAGCAGAGTGCTCGCTTCTTGGGCTTAAAGTCGTCGGAGCTCATATCGGCGGTGTGGTTGAGGAGCAAGAGATGGACCTGACTCGGCCGACTCGACTCAGCCAAACGCAGCGCTCGGAGGCTAGGCGATTATTACCCGGTTACTTGGCACGTACGAAAATCGAAAAGATGACGGTCGTAATATTGAGATTTAGCTGCGCGGTGGGAACCTCATTGTTTTGTTTCCTGGTCACCTCAAAGCAGTTCATCAGAGGAGAAACTTTGAAGACCTTCAAATTGACGTCGTTGAAATGTTGAACGTTGATCGGAGACGTCGCAAATGCATTCGGGATTGGTGTTGACGGCAGTGTGCCGCCTTCCACGACATAATGCTCAACTTGTCTCAATATTTCCCAGAAGTTGTCCACTAGTCGACCACACCAGGAAGCGGCCCGGTACATTGTACATTAAAGGTAAAAACTGACATGTTAACCGAAACGCTCTCACGGCTCCAGTCCCTCAGCCAACCTCAGCGCCGCTTTCCCGACTCTCTAACAGCAGCAATACGACCTTGATGACCAGGAGGAATAATAGCTCTCCTGTTCTCTGTCAGGGGACAAGAAATAAAGATGAGCATTCGGCGCAACTTTTCCCAGGACTCGGCGACCTACGGGAGGGACGAGTCTCCTCTGGCCCGAAGCCTGGGATCTTGATGTTGTAGTTTCGGTCGAGATGTAGAGCGAGATCTTTGACTTCTAGTCGATCACTCTTGCGATGTTTGGCCAATTGGCAGCCGTACCTTTGAAGGATAGCGTGTCAAGGAATTTGGCTCTCCCTTGGGAATGCGCACAACGTACCTCGTCACAGAATCGATGAACTCGTCTGCCACCGACAGAAGAAGCTGTAGACGAATTGCAAGAAATAAGCAGCTCTTCACCAAAAGAAATGAAAGACGAAAGAAGAAAGCGCACCTCCTCAACCTCATCACTCAGCCTCTCCTCCGGATCAACGCTCTCCACCAATTCCCTCAGTTTCCTCTTGCTGACCGTCCTCCCCCCAGCATCTTCTCTCATATCGATCCTTTTCTGTTCCTCCTTCGCTTTCCCATTGCCATTGCCGTTGCCATTGCCATTGTTATTGCCATTGCCATTCCCCTGATTACTCCTTCCCAACATCTCCTGCACATGTTGTTGTCCCAACCCGGGATGCTGAGTAATAGCGGGCGTCGACACAACCTGCGCATTCGCCAACCCGGAATTCAAAGTCGGTCTCGGAGCCGGGAATGATTCGGGAACATGCTTCGGCATAGAAAGCGTCGATGGGATTTGTTGTGGCGCGGGCACGGGTTGAGGAGTATAAGACGATGGGCCGGTAGGACGAGGTGATCCATTCGCCATCGCTTGAGCTTGGGCTTGAGCTTGAGCTTTCGCAGCAGCAGTAGCTTGCGCCATAGCCATCGCTTGCGCCTGGGCTTGTTGTTGACTAGCGGCGAGCGCAGCTTGTTGTTGTGCACTCGCTAGATCTTGCTGTTGCTTCTTCGTCAGCTTCTTCGCTTGAGATCCTTGAGAGCCAGGTGGACTACTCGCCCCTCCTCCACCTGGTGCGGGAGATCCTACGGCGGATTGGCCGAGGGCAGGAGATTGTCGATGTTGGGCGGGTGGAGGGGGAAGTCCGAGAGAAGGTTGGGCGAACCCGCCGGGAGAAGAGGTTCGGTATTGACCTGAAGCTTGAGGCTGGAGACCGGATTGGGCACGTTGTTGTTGTTGTTGCTGATGTTGCGCCATCGCAAGTCGCTGAGCTTGCTGTAGGTCGCCGGCGGCAGGAACGGGAGTCGAGGAGCCAGTTTGTTGTTGCTGCTGAGACGCCAGATAGGACTGGATGACTTGTTGGAGCTGCCTCTTTGCCTGTTCGAGCTGCGTCTGTCCGTTTGCTCGCTCGGCGTCTTTTATGTCAGGTCGACCGAGGATGCCTTCGATGGCGGCAATACGAGCTTGGAGTTGGTGGATGTTATGGCTGGCTTGCACATTCGTGGGATTGTTGTTTTGTTGTTGTTGCTGCTGTTGTTGGGGTGGCTGATGCTGTTGCTGTTGCTGCTGTTGTTGCTGTTGTTGCTGTTGGGGCTGCTGCTGGGATTGCTGAGCCTGCGACTGTTGCTGCTGCTGGCCGTTCGCGTACTGTTGCGTTTGAGATTGCTGGCTGGCAGCGGCTGAAAACATATGGCAAACTGTCAGCACAAAATTCCCTAGCCTCAGCTACTGAGAAAAAGACAAAGACGAACCGTTTCCCCGCGTAGCTACGGCGTTCTTGAGGTGAGTCATTTGCTCAGGTGACAATCGGTGACTCTGAGCCAAGATCATCACCTGCTGTAATAGCGGACTCTGCGACGAGCCTTGAGCCGACGAGGAAGGCGGGAAAAGGATGGATTGGAGATGCGCAACGGCCCCTTGAGGATTAGAGACGAGGTGCGGTGGAAAGAGGTGGGAGATGACGGCGTCGAAGTTCGGTTGCTGGAGTGGAGATGTCAGAACGAGCTCCTTGAAAAAAGAAAACAAACACGAACCTGTTTTTGCGGAGGTTGTTGTTGAGTTTGTTGATGAAGAAGTTGCGCTTGTTGTTGCTGGAGCTGAGGCACGCAGATGAAGTCAGCGCCCGCGATACTTACTAATCCAGAATCCGACTGCGTCTGACGCAAAAAGAAGCAGCGGTATTCCACTCACCTGATGAGCCTGCTGAGCCTGCATCTGTCTCTGCCTCTGTTGATCAACAGAAGCCTGCTGCCCGCCTGACATTCCCTGTTGCTGACCAGCTGCGTTCCTCTGACTAGCCATCCACTCTCCAACAAGTGCCGTATTGACCTCCACAACCCCTCCCGTCTGTATTTGTCGCTGCCTGACGTATTCCTGGAACTGTGCGATTTGCGCCGGGTTGAGAAGTTGCCCAGGGGTGTTGGGTTGAGGCTGGCCGGGGTTCGAGCCTTGGGAGGGCGGCCGACGAGCTGGTGGCATAGGATGAGGTGGGAGTGTCGGAGAAGGTTTGAAGGGGGCAGGAGTCGCGATCAGACACGGGGCGGGCAAGGCTCGAAGGGAGTAGGGACGGGTCGGTCGGGAGGTCAAGGTCTGCAAAGGAGGCACGTATCAGCACAGTGTAATATTCGCTTGGACTTCTATCGATCGTGCGTTATCGTTTGCACAAGCTGCGGCCCTCCTCGCCGTCGCCCATGCTTGCTTCTTGTGTCGCACAACTCACGCGTGCTAATCGCGTCAAGAGTCACAGTATGAAGCAGCGCAGACATCTGCGAGCTTCCGGCAAATCCCTACGGTGGTGGTCCCAGCCGCTTCCCAATCCCTGCCCAACGCCGCACCATCTGAGCCAACTCAAGTCATGACGCCTCTTTGCACATGATGCGCACGATGTGACCTCCCCGGTGTCTCCCCTCGGCGACCGCATCCAGATATCCCTTACACGAATAGAAGTTTGAATGGCCTTACAAAAACGAAGCTGGTGTACTCTGAGATGCGCGGGTGTGGTTGCGGGGAGCTGCCGGCAAGAGGTGCACTTGCAAGTGCCGGTTTGACGCACGAGCTTGCTGGCGGAGTCGGAGACTGGTGTGGCTGTCTGTGGTAGAGCGAAGGCTTCTGACTCGACGAGGGCGAGTTGTGTGGGAGTTGCGGGTGAAGCGTAAGGGTCAGGTGGCATCCGCTGGCGGGCAATTGTTAGGGGCGCAGGGGCCGCGAAGCCATCTCTTCTTGCTAGTGAAATTTATTTCCTTTCCTTTCCTTTCTTTCCTTGCTTCGGTGGCCAAATACCATTGTTGTTTCTTGATTTCCGATACATGTCCGAAAACTGGCCTTTTCAGATCGGCTGTAACGACAAAGTAAATTTACATGGTTCGAGCGCAAGTATTTCGGGTCATATGTTCGCAGACGTCTTTTCGTCAGATCCCAACAAGCTCTTTGCTGCATATTTAGTGAAGTACAGAGCGTAGGTTGTTCTGAACTAGAGGTAGGTTTTTTCAGGCCAGCCCGACCTTTCCACGATTCTCCTTCGCCTCGGCCATCACCTCCCCGAGACTATCTCGTCAATCAAAGTCAGCTCACCCGTACTTAAAATTCAAAGCAAGATCGTACCTTATGGCGCGCAGATAAACAATGGCAGTAATGAAATAGAATACGCCTGCGTCGATAGTTTGGTACGGGAACACTGTCGGGTAGATTGTGGTCAGTCGCTGAAAGGTCGTGGTGTCAAGGAATTTTTCTCATCCGAAGCGGCCTAAGGATCAGCGGTGGAGAAATGATAGACTCACTAGCAATGACAGCGCACCAAACATAGAAGGTGACACGAGCCACGAAGGACCGATGAAGCGACGTCCCAGCGACGAACGGCAGTGGCCACTCCAGCGCCAGCGTCAGGACACCGTTGATCTGACGAGCGCCAGGAGAAAGTCACAGAGGGTCAAGAATGATTGATGCAGGATTTCTGCCATTCTTAAAGAAGCGAGCGTACGATATTGAATATTTGAAGCAATGGGACCTTCACGATGATAGACACGAAAAAGGCAGCATTAGGGCCAGGTCTATTAAAGGAAACCCCATTAGATCAGTCAAGAGCCCAAGGCCCAACCTCGTGAGAAAAGCTTACATAATCCCATTGGAACCCAACGTCCCGCCGATCATGTCCCAGAAGTATTTGCGATACAGAATAGCCCAAATTCCTGCCCAGACGACATCTAATACGGACCACACCCATTAGATGCCTGGAAACCGCGCTACAGCTTGGTTTCCTACAGTACACGTACACCCAGCTGAAACGAGCGCTAGCAGAGATCCCCACTCGTGCATGATGAGGACGCCCATCGTGAAGTCAACTTAGTCGTCGAAAGTGAGAGAGGGGGAGACCGAAAAAGTTGAGGAACGAGTGTAAATGCCGGAAAAGAGAGAAGAGAGAAGTCGGGAGGGATGGAGGAAGGATGAAGCGACCGGCGCTGCGTGCCTTGAGAGACGAGGACGACCTGCGAAAAGGTCGAGGCGGGAGTGAACTTGGGCCGTCGAGGCGTGTGGGGTCGAAGGTTGGTGTATTAGCGTGCACAGTACTGTGAGCAAAGCCTAGATTGTACTCAGCAAGAAGACTGAGTTCGGGACCGACCGAAATCGTCAACGCGCTTGTCGCGGGGTAGTCGAGGCGCTCGTTGTCAAGGGAACGACCTAAATGCGAAGGCCAAGCTCCTCGTCGTGATCTTGGTAGTACCTTCAGCGTACATCCTTCGATATACACGCGTGATTTTGACAAAATGGCTTGAATTCCTCCAAGGGTCCTCATGACTCGAGGATTTTCTACTGTCCTCCTTCTTTCAGACTCGATCGACCGGCGCGCTGGAGAGATTAAATGTCAGTAACAGCTCTTGGTATAGTCGTGACATCAAGAGAGCCTACCATAAGCTCGTCGGTGATCAGAAGGTTGGAAGCAATGACGGCCCTGCCAACGGTGTTTTAAGTGTTAGTGTTGCTCGTTTGCATTCGGCTCAAGTAACGCACGAAGAGTGGATCATATGTCTCTTCACTCGGTAGTTGTCCCAGATACCTTCTCTGTAGAGAGATGAACAGCATGAGTAAAAATAGTGAAAACTCAGGTGAGGGCAGGTCGCAGAACGCACCCAACGGGATCTAATGGCTCTCCAGTCAAAAGGTTAAGACCCACAACGTGTCCCTCTCCAGCCTCATCCTATTCTCCAGCAGTATAAGCAAACTGCCCCAAACTCAACGAAGTCAAATACAACTCACCTGCAGCGCAACCACAGCATCCTGAACGTCCAAACCAGCATTCACCGCCAGAGTCTTCGGGATGACCAACATCGCATCCGCAAAAGCTTGTACTCCCAATTTCGCCCTCCCAGTAGCCGTCTTCTTGACTGGTCCACTGAGGTGAGCGTGGGCGGCGATTTCAAAGGCTCCGGCTCCGGGTACGAGGGCCTGGTCTTCAAGCGCGTTTTTGACGGCGCGGAGACCATCTCGAATTGCGTCACTAATTTGGGA